>SAYR01029910.1:1122167-1156649 GCA_004382745.1 Argopecten irradians irradians
ATCTCCATCTAACAGGGCGAGTTGTACACAGGTGACGAGGTTTATCTCCATCTAACAGGTGAGTTGTACACAGGTGACGAGGTTTACCTCCATCTAACAGGGCGAGTTGTACACAGGTGACGAGGTTTACCTCTATCTAACATGCGAGTTATACACATGTGACGAGGTTTACCTCTATCTAACATGTGAGTTGTACACATGTGACGAGGTTTACCTCTATCTAACATGCGAGTTATACACATGTGACGAGGTTTACCTCAATCTAACATGTGAGTTGTACACATGTGACGAGGTTTACCTCTATCTAACATGTGAGATGTACACATGTGACGAGGTTTACCTCCATCTAACATGCGAGTTGTACACATGTGACGAGGTTTACCTCTATCTAACATGTGAGATGTACACAGGTGACGAGGTTTACCTCTATCTAACAGGTGAGTTGTACACATGTGAAGAGGTTTACCTCAATCTAACAGGTGAGTTGTACACATGTAACAAGGTTTATCCCACAGGGACCTGGCACGAAAATTTTTTAACCAATAGTATACATATATATATTATAGTATCAAGGGTATGAACTCGGCGGTCGAGAAAAACGGACCTATTTTTTTTAAAACCATGATTATTTTAATAAATGGGTTATATACAATATTGACGGATATCTTACCTTAAAGAGAGATAATTTATCTTTCCATTGAGTGCTTGATGAACAAAATTGGCCAAGTATTGACGAAGTTATGGCTTGATGAATCGGGGAAATTTACGAAAAATATGCTAGGTAGACATTTCCCTGTCCGGTCGAAATGTCGTCTCTGCTCTAATGGGTACCTCAAAAACCAAGCCAAAATAACAAAATCTACGCGAGTTGTACACAGGTGACGAGGTTTATCCCCATCTAACAGGGCGAGTTGTACACATGTGACGAGGTTTACCCCCATCTAACAGGTGAGTTGTACACAGGTGACGAGGTTTACCTCAATCTAACAGATGAGTTGTACACAGGTGACGAGGTTTATCCCCATCTAACAGGGCGAGTTGTACACAGGTGACGAGGTTTACCCCCATCTAACAGGTGAGTTGTACACAGGTGACGAGGTTTATCTCCATCTAACAGGTGAGTTGTACACAGGTGACGAGGTTTATCTCCATCTAACAGGTGAGTTGTACACAGGTGACGAGGTTTATCTCCATCTAACAGGTGAGTTGTACACAGGTGACGAGGTTTATCTCCATCTAACAGGTGAGTTGTACACAGGTGACGAGGTTTATCCCCATCTAACAGGTGAGTTGTACACAGGTGACGAGGTTTATCCCCATCTAACAGGTGAGTTGTACACAAGCGACGAGGTTTATCTCCATCTAACAGGTGAGTTGTACACAGGTGACGAGGTTTACCCCATCTAATAGGTGACGAGGTTTACCTCAATCTAACAGGTGACAAGGTTTACCCCCATCTAGCAGGTGAGTCATACACAGGTGACGAGGTTTTCCTCGATCTTGATTGATGAATCAACTGTTTATAATTTTTTTAAAAACTAAAGATGAAAATAGTATTGTTGATTATATTATGTGATGCTAACTTTGATTTACATTTTATTTGAAATGGATATATATCGATACAATAAATCAACAACACGCACGTTATGACAACAGTAGATCTATGAACTTAATATGTATAACAATTGATGTGAAATATAAATTTATTTGCCATGTTTAGACTATGTTAAAAAATTGGGATATAATGCGTGACATGTTTCAAGATCTGAGACATAATATTTTAATTACAGCATTCCTGTTTTAAACAGATGGTAACTGGACAAGTTTAGATAAGATATCCGTCAATGTTGTATATAACCCATTTATTAAAATTATCATGGTTTAAAAAAAAAGGTCCGTTTTTCTCGACCGCCGAGTTCATACCCTTGATACTATAATATATATATATGTATATTGTCAGTTAAAAAAAATCGTGCCAGGTCCCTGTGGTTTATCCCCATCTAACTGATGAGTTGTACACATGTGACGAGGCTTACCACCATCTAACATATGAGTTGTACACAGGCGACGAGGTTTATCTCCATCTAACAGATGAGTTGTGCACATGTGACGAGGTTTACCACCATCTAACAGATGAATTGTGCACATGTGACGAGGTTTACAACCATCTAACAGATGTGGTGTACACATGTGACGAGGTTTACCACCATCTAACAGATGTGGTGTACACATGTGACGAGGTTTACCACCATCTAACAGGGCGAGTTGTACACATGTGGCGAGGTTTACCACCATCTAACAGGTGAGTTGTACACAGGCGACGAGGTTTACCTCCATCTAACAAGTGAATTGTACACAGGTGACGAGGTTTACCTCCATCTAACAGGTGAGTTGTACACAGATGACGAGTTTTATCTCCATCTAACAGGGCGAGTTGTACACATGTGGCGAGGTTTACCACCATCTAACAGGTGAGTTGTACACAGGCGACGAGGTTTACCTCCATCTAACAGGTGAGTTGTACACAGGTGACGAGGTTTACCTCCATCTAACAGGTGAGTTGTACACAGATGACGAGTTTTATCTCCATCTAACAGGGCGAGTTGTACACAGGTGACGAGGTTTACCACCATCTAACAGGTGACGAGGTTTACCACCATCTAACAGGTGAGTTGTACACATGTGACGAGGTTTATCTCCATCTAACAGGTGAGTTGTACACAGGTGACGAGGTTTACCACCATCTAACAGGTGAGTTGTACACAGGTGACGAGGTTTACCACCATCTAACAGGTGAGTTGTACACAGGTGACGAGGTTTACCTCCATCTAACAGGTGAGTTGTACACAGGTGACGAGGTTTACCTCCATCTAACAGGTGAGTTGTACACAGGTGACGAGGTTTATCTCCATCTAACAGGTGAGTTGTACACAGGTGACGAGGTTTACCTCCATCTAACAGGTGAGTTGTACACAGGTGACGAGGTTTATCTCCATCTAACAGATGAGTTGTACACAGGTGACGAGGTTTACCACCATCTAACAGGTGAATTGTACACAGGTGACGAGGTTTATCTCCATCTAACAGGTGAGTTGTACACATGTGACGAGGTTTACCTTCATCTAACAGGTGAGTTGTACACATGTGACGAGGTTTACCTCTATCTAACATGTGAGTTGTACACATGTGACGAGGTTTACCTCTATCTAACAGGTGAGTTGTACACATGTGACGAGGTTTACCACCATCTAACAGATGAGGTGTACACATGTGACGAGGTTTACCACCATCTAACAGGGCGAGTTGTACACATGTGACGAGGTTTATCCCCATCTAACAGGTGAGTTGTACACAGGTGACGAGGTTTATCCCCATCTAACAGATGAGTTGTACACAGGTGACGAGGTTTATCCCCATCTAACAGGGCGAGTTGTACACAGGTGACGAGGTTTATATTGCGACGGACGTTTCCAATAATACTTTTTATCACATTTGTTTGTTTGTTTGTTTGATTAATTAACATCCTATTAACAGCTATGGTCATGTAAGGACGGCCTACCATGTATGCGGCGTGTTGCTTGTATGTTGTGCCAGGTGCGTGTTTCGGTATATTCATGTTGTGTCTTCTTGTATAGTGGAACTTTTGCCCTTTTTATAGTGCTATATCACTGAAGCATGCCGCCGAAGACACCAAGCAACACGACCCACCCGGTCACATTATACTGACAACGGGCGAACCAGTCGTTCCGCTCCCTTTTTGCTGAGCGCTAAGCAGGAGCAGAAACTACCACTTTTACAGACTTTGGTGTGTCTCGGCCAGGGGACAGAACCCAGAGCCTTCCTCACAGGGGCGAACGCTCAACTCAAGGCCAAAAGTGAGGCGGTGCCAAGGGAGGCATTAGGAAGGATAAAGTCAGTTAGGAAGAATAGAATTGTACCTGCTGCCCCTATTGCATGATCGTAAAAGGCGACTAAATTTAGGATCTTATCTTTTTTTATCGTTGTCAGTATAATGTGACCGGGTGGGGTGTGTTGCTTGGTGTCTTCGGCGGCATGCTTCAGTGATATAGTACTATAAAAAGGGCAAAAGTTCCACTATACAAGAAGACACAACATGAATATACCGCAGTCTCCCGAAACACGCACCTCGCACAACATACACGCAACACACTGCATACATGGGAGGCCGTCCTTACATGACCATAGCTGTTAATAGGACGTTAATTAATCAAACAAAAAGAAGAATAGAAAAGATAAGATCCTAAATTTAGTCGCCTTTTACGATCATGCAATAGGGGCAGCAGGTACAATTCTAACGCCCTACCTGCAGGGCCATAATCCGCCTGATATCCAGTGATTTCGCCCGTGTAATATTTTTGCATATGTCACTTGTGTAATATTACCTGGAGCAATTTTCATTGTCTGGAAAATTTATTGTGCCGTCTGACAGAAACAATAAAATGACGTCAGGAAAAATGACGTGACGTCATGATTACGAGGACGGCGGGAGAAAATGGCGGCCTTTGTTGGATTTTCGGAATACATTTTGACGTGAAATTCATTGTTATGTAGGTATATGGAGTTATGTGATAAAAAGTATCTTAAATTTGTGTTCATTTCATATGAGATTTTATGAAAATCGTCTCGAAGTTTTAATCTTTGCTCGCCAAGGCTAGCAAAAATGAAAACTTCTTAGACTCGTTTCATAAAATCTCATATGAAATGAACACTCATGTAAGATCCTATAGTTATGATTTTTCCTGAAATTTTTATATACTGCATTTTAAGACTCTTTCATATGTGGATATTAAGGACAGGGATATTCTACCCGAGGATCACAAATTTTTGTAAAACTCGAGGCTTGCCGAAAAAAATTACGATTAACAAAAAAATAATAATGTAATATCCCCCCTCTTTTTATCCCACAGCTCATTCCGGATTTGATCAATAAAGCTTTCGCATGGCCAATACTAAAATGAAACACTAATGTCAAATGAAGTACAATATACTTAATAAATCACTGAGTTGCCCAACCTCTAAGTATCACGAGTGTTGCTGGATTCTGTCATATAATATCAATGATCTACTCTCCGTGTGTGATGACGTTGGCTGACCATGGTACATTGGCGGTCATTACTACGGTGTCATCTGCTAAATTTGATGTAAATTTGTATTTTTACATAAATATTATATTGTCATATTGTGTGTGACACGATATCACTTCATGCGAATATTTATTTCTGATAGTAAAGTGATTTATTTCTCCTTGAACCACAGCAACAATGAGCGAATAAAATATCCAAGATTAAGATTGACTTCCTAATTGCTTATCCGTTTTACGTTTAAAGTGCTCGGACATGTTGCTTAAGTAAAAGTCTGCACAGTTTGTCATCCTGATCTATTTGAAGCTTATTAACACATATTAATAATAGATAAGGCATTACATGATTCATCAAATATAAGTTACAATATTATGTTATGAATTGATAGCTAACACATTCTGACCTATTTAGGTTTCCTACAATAGTTTCATTCACATTTTGGCGGCGCTATCATTTTTTTTTCTCCATAAAATGCCCAACCTTGTACCCATGTACTGATAAAGAAGGGAATACATATCCCTCACTGTCCTGATAGAATACTTATTCCGTACACTGATAACTGATACTGTACATTTCTGGTATAACCTCTGCTTTAAAATAACAAGTATCAGGTTAAAGTTCAATTACCAACACTTTGTACACTATACTTGTAAGATGGCTATTCAGAGCAATGAACATTGGCCATCAAATAAGGCAGAGGTCCCGTTAACACATAGATAGAGATAAGTAAGTTCAGTCAGCAATATTCTAGAGGTTTTCAAACTACATGTAGGCTTAACTTTAAAAAGCTAGGTTTCGTCTGAGCTGTGATTATAACCGAATTTACTTAGATAGGTTAGATAACCTAAGTTTGATATTTTCCTTGTTTTTTACCAAACGGAATGAAGCATTGACAGTGAAATTATCATTTTGATTGTTACCTCATTAGTTTGTGCGCGAAAATGACGTCATTTTTTGTATTTTGTAGAAATATGACGTTATGCTCGTGAAAATCACAAGAGCAAATAACTAAAAAAACAAGTTAAGTGCAATGGTAGAATAACTTTTGGCGGACGTAGTAATGAGAAAAAATGTTATAATTCGAATAGTCCTTGTTTCTTGATGGATACCAGTTATATTTTATCGAGTGACATGGTAACTGCATGTTTTTCAAGAATGCTCCCCAAACAAGGAACTTCCTATATATATACTGAAAAAAATCTAGGTACAGTAGTTTGCCGTATATTCTGAAAAAAAATTCTAGGTACAGTAGTTTGACGTATATTCTGAAAAAAATATCTAGGTACAGTAGTTTGCCGTATATTCTGGGAAAAAAAAACACCCTTAGAATAAAGACGGGGAGTTGATATACTTCTTTGTATTTTAATGAAAAACGATGTATCAAAATACATAGGTAACCTTTACGGGGGGGATCTAATTCTAATTCCACATTAACAACAGATAGAGTTATTCAGACAAAATACTAAGTATACGGAACAAATCAAATAGTATAACCTATCACAGATAATATCAATTAATATACTAGCTCCTATTGTTTTTCGGGTGATAATAACAATCTTATATAATGTATGGATTCTATTGCTTTCAGTCCTTATTGTTATCATTGTAATTTAGTACAACTTGTAAGGTGCACTGTTAACAGCCATGTATAAGAAAAGATTGTCATCGACAAATGTGTTATCTATCAAAACCATTAAAAAGATTTACTAATATGATTAGAATCTGTCTTTGTGTACAGTAAGATTTATGAATGGTCACGGTGACCTATTAATTGCCACCATATCAGCAGAAGCGCCAGGCATATACATGTATCATGTATTTGTCATTATACATACACTGCTACACTAAGTAATAACTGTGCAGCACACGTGAAGGCGATTTGTATTCGCCAATATTGTTTTTCTATTGTTATACGGCCGAATGACAAATACCTGGGACACACAACTAGGAATAAGTACATTTTACTATCTATTATGTTGGCGATATTCAGCTGACAATTGGTAAGGTTAAATCTGAAACTATTGTCGTAATCTTCGTTTACCTGTAACCATTTCGTTCATGCCTATCGTATATATTGTCTGAACTATTTTTCACTTATCAAAAGCTCATAATTTGACATTTTCGGATAACTTGTGGAGGCTTAACTTTTGAAAGACCTGATGACTATTTTTTACGTAGACATTTCGTGTAATTTGCTGGTAATTTGTATTTATTCTGTAATTATGTTGATTGGGACACAGGTGTGTGTAAATCGTCTAGGATTTAAAATGATCCGGCCTGTAAAGCTTTGTATATAGAGACTAGGAATGTTCCCACGCAATGATGTTATTTATTTCATGCCCGTTCTTAGCAACAGTTGGTGAGAGCGGACATAGTAAAAATACAAGTGTTGCTTTCGAATGGAGTATTATTGGAATATGTAATTCTATTTTAGCATGTTGGTCCATAGCCTTTAGTATTTAAGTATTTAGGAAATCTTAAAAGTTTAAAACATTTCTCACACCTTATCTTTCGATGGAGCTCTAGCTTCCTGCTGATCTGCATGTTTTTTTTTATGACAATTTGACATTGTCATTAAAGCAAAATAAATTATTTCCATTAACTGAAATACACACTAAATTATTAAAACCATTTAACTTCATTTAATGCCAGTTATCGTTAAACATTACAGCTCAGTCAGATATGAAAATTCAATTGTTCAGGACTCGAACTCTCCATTTGAATGGTATTGGAAGCAATGTACACGAAACATAGCGTTTACAATTTGACGGTCACTCACGAACTCACTCCTAGAATTTAAGTAAGTTCTTAACCGGCCATTAATAAATTATGTTCCTGGGTCAAGAAACAATTGTCATGTGAGCTGTAATATTTTATACTTGTTTAATAACAAATGACATTGGCATTGGAGTTTTTGCCTGCTGGACAAGAAACAATTGAATTTTCATATCTGACTGAGCTGTAATGATAATTGTTTTAATTATAACAGGCACTAAACGAAATTTAAAGTGAATAGTAGGGCAAAGAAAACCAGTCTAAATGCGTTCATTGGCCTTCCAAAAGTTCTTACATATTAATACGACGGTCAAGTTCTGCTTAGTTTCCCAGTTCTGACCATTAAAGTAAAGAAAAGTTGAAAGCATTGAAAGTGAGGCTGCGTGGAAATGTAACCATGGACATAGTGAGCCGGGAGGACGTTTTCTTTAAATCAATTTCTTCGTACGCAGACAGATTTTGACGAGAGATTGTATTTTTCCATTTCATAAGAAATTATACTGGATAAATTCACACCATTTTTACCGACTTTAGCCATCCTTGCCCGACTGTTCACTTTAATAGATTTTGATTTAGGGTGTATTGTAGGTAATAGAAAAAGATTCATTTAGCTTTAATAGCATTGTAATAAAAACCAGGCAGGTCAGCAGGACAATGGAGTTGAGATAACAAATAAGGTTTGGGAAATGATTTTCAACCTTTAA
This sequence comes from Argopecten irradians irradians, assembly GCA_004382745.1. Taxonomy (NCBI): domain Eukaryota; kingdom Metazoa; phylum Mollusca; class Bivalvia; order Pectinida; family Pectinidae; genus Argopecten; species Argopecten irradians. The sequence goes on from SAYR01029910.1 coordinate 1,130,749, forward strand.
GATTTAATAATTACGTTGGCTGTGGACCAACATGGTAAAAATGGAATTATTCTAATAATATTTCGTTGGATAGCAATAATTGTATTGGAGGCTAAGAACGGAAATAAATAAATAAAATCATTGCCGAGGAACGTTCCTGTTCTCCGTATACAAAATTTTACAGGCCAGTAGGATTATTTTAAACCATAGACAATTTACACACACCTGTGTACCAGTCAACATAATTACAAAATAAATACAAACTACTGATATATTACAAACTAATTAGATGGTTAGTTTTTATAGTCAATTATATGAATTACTGTATGACATCCTTTTGAACTGGAGCAGCTAAAACAGGCTGATTTCCACTACTATTTGCACAGTTTGTATACATTAAAATTTAATGATTCACTTTATCTGATATGTATTGACATAGCTATAATTTATATTTTAGCTGTTTGCATGTCTGTAGTTATAAAGCTGGCGCTTTACAGTAGGATAAGCTGGTGTTCCACTACTGCATTTGATTGGCCAATTGTTTCCTGCATATTGAATTCATTACTAGGATTGAATTTTAATGTTATGGTCCTGGTTATTGATTTCTGTTATTAACAATTAGAAGGAGCTGATCCGAGATATCCTTCAGGTCAATCTGTACAAAAGGTGTATTACTAGTCTACGTTCACGTGTTCGAAATTATCTTATCTTTCAACTACAAAACTGTAACTCGTATATACAGCAAGGTCTCTCACCGCTTATAGACTACTTTCTCAACTTCCAATTACTACGTTAATATATTTTCTACTACACAGGAAAATGGTAAGGAATGGGTCCGACAGTGAACTGGGGAGTTTAGGTCGTGACGTTCAAGCTCAGCAACATGCTCGTAACAACGAGGACAGGCGCACTTATAAGCACGTGGAATTCACGTGTCTTCTTGATTCATCCGTCAACGGTACCAGAAATGACGTAGATACCCGAATACAGAAGGACTTCAATGCAAACAGCGATCCGAATACGGAGAAAAAAGGAAGTGTTAAATACCCACAAAATGTGAATCTCTGTACAAAGATAAACCAATTCAATTCTAAGTTCAAATCGGATCTCACGTTTCGCCATAAATTCCTCTACAGCGTCTTTCTCGTCTGGTCGTTCTTTATTCTGGTAAGTACTATAATGTTTTATTTAAATGATATCGTTCATTAAAGCATTGGGAAATTCAGACATGGTCTCCGGGAGAGTAAGAGTAATTTGATTTAACGACCATAGATTAAGTCAAAGTCGCAGTCCTAACATTATGATATATCGTAATATTTTCTAGTGTCTTTTGTTAATTACGTTAAAATGCAATAGAAGTAATCAACGTCCTAAAATGTAATGGATGTTTCCATACCTCGGGTAACTCTACTATCACACTACAGCTAATACAATGAGGTGTCATCCACCTTAGCCAGGATTTTATCGCTCCTCTAGAACAATATCTGGGAAAACATCTCTCTTCAATTTTATGTATTGCAAATTATGAAAAAAAAACTTTAATTATAAACTCTAGCTTCAATAGTTTACTTCCAATAACATTAGCATTTGATGCTTATTCTTGTTAAAGAATTACGCGTGTTATTTCTAAAGAATTACGCGTGTTATTTCCAAAGAATTATACTTATTTTTACTAAAGAATTACGCGTGTTATTGCTAACAAATTACACTTATTATTGCTAAAGAATTTTACGCGTTTTTTTGCTAAAAAATAACACGTGTTATTACTAAAGAATAACGCTTATTATTGCTAAAGAATTAAGCGTGTTATTACTAAAAATATGCTTATTATTGCTAAAGAATTTTGCTTATTATTGCTAAAGAATTGTGCTTATTATTGCTACAGCCTAACGCGTGTTATTGCTAAAGAATTTTGCTAATTATTGCTAAAGAATTACGCTTATTGTAGATAAAGAGTTACGCTTATTTTTTTATAAAGAATAACGCTTATCAATAAAGAATTACGTTTGTTTTTGATTTAAGCATTGATGTCACTATTTTTTAATTTTATCGGGGTATGAAAAAAAGATTGTTTGCAAACTGTGTGAATCCGCTACGCTACGCGGATTCACACAAAAAGTTTGCAAACAATTTTTTTTTCATAACCCGATAAAATTAAAAAATAGTGACATCAATACTTATAATTAATTTTATACTCTATTTAATAAAATGAAGTATGTTTAAATGTAACGTTATAGTGGTTTTTCAAGGGATTCTTTTTCCGAATCAATACGCAACGTCAATGTCTCTATTGTGACGTCACGAAAACGTCGGGGTTTCGCGCCATTCTCGGATTTTTTTTTCATAGTGGTATGCAAAAAAAATATTGGCCAATCAGAAAGCCAGATTTGGTATGAAAACAAAGAAAAATTAATTATAAAGAAGTACGCTTAATATTGATAAAGAATCACGCTTATTGTAGATAAAGAATTACGCTTATTGTAGATAAAGAATTACGCTTATTATTGATAAAGAATTGCTTGTATATAGATAAAGGATAATGTGATTGAAAGGTAAATGTTTTCAGTTGTTTTTGAAGTAATGGCCTATCCATCAGAACAAACGCTGATAACCTAGGCTGTATGTTGTTAGTCATACCGATATACATATTGTGTTACCACTTTGTTTATTTATATATTATTATGTTCATCTAATCTTTGTAAATTACAATACTCGGTCACATATGCTACCATAAGGTATCTCTGATAACCTGTTGTGGCTATGGATACTTTGATGAATATTACAGTGATAACCTGCCGCAAAGGTACTGTTTTACAAACTTTTCCCAATCTGACTAATCAGGTATTGATATTTAATTCATACAGTATACAATTAAGATTAAATTACCCTATATATGATTCCAGGAGTGAAAATATGCATAGCTAGGTAAAGCGATTGGTGACAGATGTTGACTCTTTTTTCATTTAATTGATTTTTATGCATTTTAATTTTTTGTATAAATCACAAACCGACCAACATATACACGGGAAATGTATATACACGTATCCACACATACAATACTCACTTATATTAAAGAATTATTAGACCATTTAGGTTGAGTTAATGTTCGAAGCACTTGCTTTTTTTCAAATCTGATACATTGGTAACCAATATATCTGTATGATTTGGACAGTTGGTATATCTTTCATCATTTCTCTCCAAATAAATGTAGTATGAAAAGGAAAAGTGGTGCATCTTTAAATTTAAATTCGTATAACATAAAGTGGACTTATAATGTTGAATTTTTCCAAAAATGTGTCATAAAATGCACCATTCTGATAACCACAGAATAAGGTAAGGTCATGGTTCCTTTCGAGTTATGAGGAGTTAAATAGAAAGATTTGTTTGTTTGCTTGCTTATTTAAACGTCCTATTAACAACCATGGTCAACACGGCCTTCCATGTATGCAGTGTGCAGCATGTGTGAAGTGCGATGTGCGTATTTTGGGAGACTGTGGTATGTTCGTATTGTGTCTTCTTGTATAGTGGAACTGTTGCCCTTTATATAGTACTATATCACTCAAGCATGCAACCGAAGACACCAAGCAACACACCCCACCCGATCACATTATACTAATGTAAAGGGGCGAAGCAGCCGTCCTACTCATTGTATGCTGAACGCTAAGCAGGAGCAGAAACTACCACTTTTATAGACTTTGGTTTGCCTCGGCCAGGAGCCAGAACACAGAGTCTACCTCACATGGGCGCTCAACAAGTGAGGCTGTGTCAAGGGAGACGTTAGGACGAACAAAGTCAGTCATGAAGAAGAGAAAAGCTCCTAAATTTAGTCGCCTTTTACGAGTTATTTATAATAAGAATCATACCTACACAGTATTTCAATGTATCTACCCTCTATATCTGATCCTTAATTACAGTACTTAATTGATAATACTCCAATATGGCCTTTTTATCTTTTCCGTACTTGTTTTAAGATTTTAGCAGTGCCTGATCAATGTCCATTTCTATGTTTAAATTGAATCATAGTTTACACAAAACTCAGAAGGTAAATAGTAGACAACCATTTATATTGTATATATCAGCGAAAATATATGCTGCAATGTGAACTAAATGTAAACGAATCACTTCCATGTTAGGTAGACGCCCTTCACCTGTCTGAAACCCGCGAATTAGTTTGTAATAATTGATGGTTTTTTTATCTTTAATTATTACTAATTATCATTCAAAGTTTCTCTGACCTATTGAAGGTGTGATGATTGACCGAGGCGATTTGGTGGTGTCGTTAATACAACAGAACGCTTACTCTTAGGAGCACCTGGGCTTATTCTCCCGATATAGGTTTAGGAAACCGCTCTGGATATATCTACACCTGGTTAATATTTTGCACTGTTTAATACATTTTTTTCGGATATTAAATAATATCTATTAATTTCTTTCCTAAAGAAAAACTGTTAGTGAAATTTATCGTCATTCTTGCATACTTCAGGGATGGATGTTGGGTCAAGTCGGGCCATCCCTTCTCGACCTGGAACTCATCACGAGCGTCACCTTGGAAACGGCCGCCTTTTATGTGACGTCACTGTGTGCAGGGTATATGGCGGGCTCGTTACTGAGTGGCCTTTTGTACGACCGCATGAACAAGTTTTTCCTGATGTGGTTGTTCCTAATTGGCCTGTCCGTGACGGTCGCTCTCGTGCCCTGGTGTACTCATTATATAGGGATGCTGATAATCCAATTTCTCGTCGGAATCTTCCAGGGCTGCATTGACACAGGTTTGATACAATTTATCATATTCATCTGGTCAAATAAAAAATGTAGGATGAGTTCAGTGGGGCATGATTTTTTTTATTCTTAATGAGAATACAATTATCGAAAGAAATTTCCTCTGTCATAGTACTTCAAACGGCACCTGGGTTTTGTTAAATTGATTGGTGGACAGAACCCAAAGGTAGCTTTTAAGGCTCCTTTCAGAAATTTCACAAACTTAAGTTCAGTTAATTATCTGTGTTCTTATATATGTATATGTTTATACAATTTTTTCGTGTTCTGAAGTCCAAAGATGTATTTAGTGTATAAACCAAAAGATGTGTGACAAATTGGGTAAAACATATCTAGTTGAAGTATTCGCATGACAATGTATGAGATACATTTTCAATGTAACTAACGTGAAGGTACGTGTGACGTCATATGTATATGAGCACAAATTTACATTTGTTAGAGAAAACGACGTAAATTCGTTCACAAAATAATTACGTCACAATCAATACCTAACTACAAGGGCAGATAACTCTTAAATGAAAAAACCGGAATACTTACGATAAGATAAATGGCGATATCTAAAGATTTATGCATTACTTGTTAACCGTGTTTCGCTTTTTGCAATTTTCCTAGATTTCATGTTTTCATTTGATCATAGTGAGCTGTGCTGAGATGGTCTCCATTTGGAATAAGAAAACCAGCCAGTCGTTCATGCAGGCTCTACATTTCGGTTTTGCAGCAGGAGGTATTATTTCGCCCCTTATTACGGCACCTTTTCTGGCCCAGAGAAGTACACCAGAAACCATTGAATCTCCCAATTCTAGTAATGTCTTAATGACTTCAACAGTGACGTACCAAGACATAAATTTATCAACTTTTAAATATAATGATCTAATAACTACTCAGTACAACAATTTAAGTTTGGATTCTGTGAGTACTGGTGATACATTGGGAGCATCATGGTCAAACGGAGTGTCTGAAGAATATGAAACATCCCGTGTACATATAGCGTATGCCATATCAGGATCTGTAGCTTTTCTTGTATCTCTACCATTTCTAATAATGTATATACGAATGCCGAGTGATTTTGAACGTCATGGATGTGAAGACCGAAAGAGATCAAATAATCCTCTTCCGTTGTTGATAAAAATCTCTGTGTTGATAAATATGTGTGCCCTGTCTGCTCTGTACACGGGGCTAGAAGAAACATTTGTGGAATTCCTGTCCGCGTTCTGTGTGGAACAGGTACGATGGACCAAGACCCAGGGATCGTTAGCGACTTCTCTCTACTTTGGCTCCATAGGTCTGGGGCATTTCATTAACATATTCACAGTGAGGATCGTCAACCATGTCAAACTCATGGGACTTAACTGCTTCATGTTGATAATAGCGATGACAGTTATCACACTCAGTGCCGATAATGTATTCCATGCGGGGGTGTGGGTAGCCCCTCCATTAGTAGGCCTGTCTCTCTCCATTATATATCCCATAATATTCACCTGGACAGAGGACATCTTTTTGCCCGTTACTGGCCGGATATCGTCCCTGTTTATCCTGACAGGGGCCATGGGTAGTATGATCAATCCCATGATTCTCGGAGTGCTAATGGACGAACACAGCCCCATGTGGTATTGCTACCTCCTTCTCATAGAGAGTATACTACAGTTGGTGTTTTATTTGTCGGGGTTAGCACTACAGCGATTTGTCAAAACCAGATTCCATAACGTTAACACACATACTGCTGATAGTAATAGTAATTGTTAAGTTTTAAACGTTTTTTATTGGGTTGTTTTTGTAAATATCTATATTTATAATATAATATTTTTGTTTTGAATTATGTTGAGATAATACCTAATAACAAACAGTTTATCGAATATGTATTCCTGAGAAAGTAAACTCTGATAGACAGACTGCATTTATAGTTTGTTATACCAATACACCATGCAATGAAAACATGGCGGAACACTAAGTGATCGGCGAAGTATGTGTCGTGTATATCAGCTGGCAAAGTGTAATCATTGTTAATGAATGTAAGAAATGTTGTAATTTTGAAATCTCCAAAGAAAGACATTTCATACGCTCAGTTACGAGACTGTGCGTCTGTTTTGAGAGACTGTGGAAAATCTTGTTGTGTTCTCTTCTATTGTGGAACTCTTGTCCTTTTTATAGTGCTATATCACTGAAGCATGACGCCGAATACACCAAGCAACACACTCCATCCGGTCACATTATACTGACAACAGGCGAACCAGTCGTCCCACTTCCTTAATGCTGAACGCAATGCAAGAGCAGAAACTACCACTTTTATAGACTTTGGTGTGTCTCGGCCAGGGAACAGAAACCAGAGTCTACCCCACAGGACCAGCTCTCAACAAAAGACCAAAAGGGAAGCGGCATCAAGGGAAATGTTAGGAACATGACAGTTAGAAAGAGAAAATTAAGTCACCTTTTGTGCAATAGGGGCAGCAGGACACACGGATGAAAGCACTACGTACGCTACAAAATTACATCCTCGCACCCCGTTATTGATTGCACAGCGCTTAAGAAATATTAAGTTAAATGTCAGGTGAAAAACATGATATGAAAACACTGATAACATGATATGATAACACCGATAACATGATATGATAACACTGATAACATGATATGATAACACTGATAACATGATATGATAACTCTGATAACATGATATGATAACACTGATAACATGGTATGATAACACTGATAACATGGTATGATAACACTGATAACATGATATGATAACACTGATAACATGGTATGAAAACACTGATAACATGATATGATTACACTGATAACATGATATGATAACACTGATAACATGATATGATAACACTGATAACATGGTATGATAACATGATATGATAACACCAATAACATCAGTGATTTTTAGAGTCAAGAATAATAAATGATAATGGACAAACTCAATATGCGTCATCTGCATTGATTTATATGGTGACTTTGACAAATACTACAATAAAACTAAGCGTTTTGGAAAGTGTTTACGGCTTGATGAATAAAGTCAGCACATATATAACAGCCCCATCATAGTGCCAAGGGCCAAGCTAGTATGAATCTCTGGACAAGTCTATTATCAATTTCTAAAGAGAAAAAAATGTAGAAATTCAAGGAAGCATCTCCGTGAAGTGGCATTCATTAAGTTCGTTTTACTAGGTAAGTTATATGTGCACTATATTTCATACTTATGAATAAAATGAGTTTTTAATATATTATTCATCACCAAAGGTACAATATTTTGAGAATTACAATTATTTTCAATGCAAAGGTTTTAGTTACAAAATAAGTACAAAATAAGAGCTGGAAAAGATTCTTGGAAGTGCTGCCAAAAATTATTATATTAACCCATCCTCGATACTCCAGGAATTCCGAACCATGAAACTGAAATGATGATGGTATGTTTCCATCTAAACGCTCATAAGGAATAAACAAAAAACAACAATTTAACATTTTCACTGTACATAATTTCTGTATTGTAACTACCGTTTACAAGGCATCTGAAGTCATTTAGATTATTTTCACGGCTTCATTACTCAAACCTTATATTTTGTGCCGCAATACACGTCGTTTTCTCCGAAAGGTATGACGTTCGGCTCGCAAACAAGGGCAGATAACTCTGTAATATGCAAATACAGAATAGTAAAACAATGAAAACAACACACAGACTGCAGATGTTATCCACCATATTTTAAATTATATTTCAAATACAAAAACAAAAGTACCACTCGCTGTAATTCAAACTGAATAATGAAAGCGTTTACACTTGAATATAGGAAAAGCTTCTAATTTACAGTTTTCTGTTTGCTACTAAAGGTTCATTAGGGATTTCCATTCATTCAGGATGGAAATCTCTATTGTTTTTGTTGTGTTTTCCCCCCTACATATTCGTAGTTCTAAATATAACTGTTGAAGACAGATATTTCTGGATCAAATATCCGATGAAAAGTTACATAATATATAGACCACGATCGAGTGCATGTGTATCGTGGGTAGCGATAGGCCTAGGACGTCTCCTTGCAGGCGGTGCATGGAATTTGCAAATAAATATTTGTCTAGATGAAATACATGATTTGTTTTAAATATTGGTTTACGTAACTAATGAATGTACTTGCCATATTTACAACATTTTTATTTTGCTATACTTAATATCGATGCTGCTTTCGTTTGTCCGATGAGGTGAGATGAGATTTTACCGAGTCATTTCGGTTTTCCGTGTCGATACCCAAATAATACTTGTATTGTAAGATACTGACCTGTATTCTGTTTATCCTGCAACTATTTCATTATACGCACAGAAGATGGTTTTCAAAACGAAAGCAAATTGCCTGTTATTTACACGATTTCGCTCAAAGCAAAACGTTTCTTTGATGATCAATAAAACATGCATTCACTAAACCGAATGAGTGTGTAATCCTTTTTACTACCGTGGGAAATATGTAAGCGACGTTATTCCAGTGATTGTGACGTCAACATTCTCTCCTACTAAAAGTGAAGTCACTGGAATGTTCTAGACTGGATTGCCTGCCATAGTTTTTCTACTCTCCGCTAGGCTTCGCTCCGAAAATACAACGACAGGTCAGGGCTTTGATTGGCTAATATTTATAACGTTGGTCAGGATCTTGACCAAAATGGCGGCCCTGACCTGTCTTAGTATTTATGAGCGCAGCCTAGTGGAGAAAATTGGTCTTAAGGCAGGTAATCAAGTCTATAGAATGTTCGGGATCAAATCATCAAATTTAAAAATTGAATCAAACGAAGGAAATTAAACATTTATTTACTGGCATCTTAATATTTTCCTATTACAAGTGTTACAGGAAATTCTTTTATCTGGTGTCGATTTCTATGCCTGACTAATGTCGATATTAGTGCTGAAAATGCATTGTTTCTTGATATTGTTCCGCTTCTTTTGTTGATTTTAAATTCGTAAAAATTAACTTAACACTCGAAGGCCGTCAGAACGTTTTTTTCAAACGGCAATAAATACCGTAGTGATAAAGACCTTTCAAGTGAATATTTGCCTCGAGGAAACAGGGACACAAAAAGTTGATTTTCTCCAAAAGTAAGTAAGTTAAAATACACTAATTTTGCTACAATACTAAAAAATTCAGAACACTTTGGATTATGAAGATTATTATATATTATGTAAGTTAATTATTTCCACAAAACCTTCTTAACACTTTTTCTCACGAACGGAACAAGGTACGACGCTCAAATTTGGACACGTTATGTATGTACATGAGTGCTTGAAACGTACGTTCGTTTTTGTACGATAACGTTCAAGGTCAAGCTCAAAGACGTAAAAAACTACTTTTTTTAACGAACTTTAAACGCGAATAACTTCATAACTTTACGCTGTACATCGTCCACGTTTAGTTACTCAGACAGATCCTGACATTGCGCGTGCTTTTCTCATGCCATGTTATCAGAGACTATGTTAAGGTCAAGAGTCCCGACGGGGTCAAATAAAGGTCAAAAACGAAATTTGTCGCAGAATAGTTTTGAAGGGCGCATATGACAGAGCATGCTCTTAGGGAAATAAAAGGGCCTATATTATTTAATGTAGGGTGTTTTTATATAGATTTAGACTTTGGCATATTGGCTGTGCAGGGTTTTAATTTCAAAGTCATGAATTAGAAAATGGCGGAAATATAGCCCTTGGAATATGGCGTTTCTTTAATTTTTTATCGCTAATTTTACCGTATTTCATGAAATTTCCAAGAGAAATGTTTTGAATTGGATGTGAAAGAGCATGCTCTCAGACACATATAATGATCAATTTCAAGGTCATATGATATGACGCAAATATAGGACATCAAAAATCGAGAAATTTTTATTTTTATTTGTCCTTGCGGCAGTTGTTTCAGCGGCTTTAAACCTGGATGTACAGTGTTAAGTTTTCATTCCTATGTTGTATAAACTTTTATCTTCAAACATTATGGATTCCAATGGGTTCTATATAAAAATGGCGAAAATATAGCTCTCCAAACCCAACCTCACATCCATGACACAACTATAGTTTGGAATAGAGAGCAACCCACTAAATAATTTTACAGAGACCACAGTGTTAGATTGTTAAAGTTTTGTGATGTATTATTAACCTTAATGAAATCAGGCGCATTTTGCGCTAAAAAATTATGAAATTCTAGTGTTTTTACAAATTTATTATCAAAATCGATATTTTGAACCTAAATCTAAATCTGAATTTCCAAATTCATATCATGGTTATCTAGGAATAATTACCAGTCAGAAAACATTTTTACTTTTGAAATTCATAATAAGCCAGCCAATCAGCGACCTGTTTAAAATTCTATTCTGGGTTCAATCTTGTGTACACAGGGGCCATTTCGAAGGTCTTTTTTCCCATTTAGTTAGTTGTTCCGTATACCCAACTTGAATACTTTTCGAGATGTTTTAAGTTCTACATGTACACGTATATACGAACAATGTACACATGTTTGCGTAAATACACGTACATGTGTAGCTACACCGCATACATGGTAGGCTGTCCTTACGTGACCCTAGCTGTTAATAGGACGTTAATAAATCAAACAAACAACCGTGACCCTAGCTGTTAATAGCACGTACATTTAAACAAACAAACAAACAAAAGTAATGCACAAACCCAATAACTTAACAGGTTTAAAACCTTTTATATGTGTGGCAGAGCTGTCACCTTAGACACCGAATGTTTACAAGCACAACCGGTGCTATTTTGGGGAAAAACCGTTGGTTTTGAGACCACAGAACCAAATGAATTCCCATAGACGACCATGTTAACGTTTGCTACTATTCAGGTTCAATGTTATCAAAATTCTTTACAATTTTGTTTTTACATCTACATGTATTGCCCGACCCACACATTAACCATTAACTGATGTACCCAGAATATATCCAATCAGCAGTCTCCGATACATCAACCTCTCTATGAAATCTTGTGCCCTTCCTAAATCTATCTTTCGGTTGGACCAGACTACTTTCGTACGAAACGCTTTCTGATTAATTGAGTGAGATCGTCCGCTCGTTCATTCATTCGACTTGAAGCGAAGGGAAAGAGTATGAAAGCGCTCGTTTGTTCGATAACATTACTTATACCATTACTTGGGTGGAAATCCCGTGTTTTGATCGCGATCAAATCTAGTTATTTTCTTTTTTTTCCTTATTTCCACAATTTTTTTAGCAGGATATCTCATGTACGGAACACGATACTACGCTCAAATTTGGACACGTTATGTATGTATACGAGATCTTGAAACGTACGTTCGATTTTTTACAAAAATGTTCAAGGTCAAGGTCACAGACATAAAAATACTATTTTGAACAAACTTAAAACGTTCCTAACTTCATAACCGTACGTTCTTAGTCATCCCCGTTTATATTCAGGTAGATCCTGACATAGCGTGTTGTTTTCTGATTACATATTATCAGAGATTATGTCAAGGTCAAGAGTTCGCTACGGGGACAAACAAAGGTTAAAAACGAAATTTGCCACAAAAAAAGATTTGATAGTCGGCTATGAAAGGGCATGCCCTCATAAATATAGAATGACAAGTTTCAAGGTAATGTGATCAAAAATGGCGGAAATATAGCCCTTTGAAAAATGACGATTTTGGCGTTTTCCCGCCAAAAATTTTCACAGTTTTAGCGCCTTTAATACGTAACATACATACTTGAAATTTTGCATAGACATAGCATGGACAGATGTCTACAGAACTTATGCTTTCCATTCACCTTGACCTTCATTCAATGTCACAGAGGTCAACCAAGAGGCCTAGATACCTGATATTGGGCCTGTCATATCCTGTTTGTTTGTTCAAATGAATGACCTTTAAGGTCACAGAGGTCAAATAGGCAGGAATATGTTTAAACGACTTCTTCTTTATAACCAAGATACCTATAGACCATACATTAGGCCTATGGTATGCTGGGAAGAAGGGCTGCAAAGGTGATCACATGCTTAACCTTGACCGTCATTCTAGGTAACAGGGGTCAAATAGGCTAAAATTTTTTAACGACTTCCTAATAACCAAGATCCCCAGAAAACTGATATTATGCCTTTTGTACGCTTGGATGGTGGGCATGGGCTACCATGTTTGTTATAATAAATTACCTTGACCTTCATTCAAGACCACAGGGGTCAAATAGGCTAAATTCTTCAAACGACTTCTTAATTACCAAGATTCCTAGAGACTTGATATTGGTATTGTTGCCTTGGATGATGGGTTACCATGACCTTGACCTGTTGACCTTCATTCAAGGTCAGAGGGGTCAAATAGGCTGAAACATATTTAAACGACTTTTTCGTAATAACCAAGAGTTCTGCAGACCTGATATTGGGCCTGTGGCATGCATGCCTATTAATTTTATTCAATTGAATTACCTTGACCTTTATTCAAGGTCACAGGGGTCAAATAGGCTAAAAACATTTAATTTGTTCGTGTGCTTGTCTGACCTTATGTAATCATAGCTGAATGTATGTTTGTTTTATATGCAATGTCCGTCATGTCTGTCGAAGTTTAAACGTTTATAACTTCATAACCGACGCTGTACGTTATCAGAGATTAGGTCAAGGTCAAGAGTTCGCTATGGAGTCAAGTAAAGCTCAAAAAAGAAATTTGGAAAGTTTTGGAAGTTGGATATGAAAGAGTTTGCTCTCATGATCAGGAATGTATAACGACAAGTTTTAAGGTCATCTCATTTAAAATGGCGGATATAAAGCACTTTGAAAAACTGCGATTTTGTCGTTTTCCCGCCAAAAAAGATTTCAGCGCCTTTTTGCATAGACATAGCATGGACAGCTATCTACAGCAGTTTTACGCCAAAATTTTGTGACTCTTTTACGTCATTAAAATCGATTCATTCATACATTTCATACTTCAAACACCTATGACGTACATGTGTGCCTGCATGAATTAAGATTAAAATCAAAATTATAGTCAAGGTCATACAAGTCACATATGCTACAGCAGTACAATTGTTGTAGAACATATTTACATCAAAGACCGATTGCCGCATAGACATGCAATTACGTCTGTATCATGATAGACAAATGTCAAAATAAGTTTTTTAATGTATGATCCTTATCACTCTTGAAGGTCACGGTAGTAAAATGTTAAATGATTTGCTAAAATATCATTTTACATTAACACAATTCCTTTGAAACATCAGCTGAGCTCATGTATGGTATAAATATTCATGCTTATGCTCACAATGGTCAAATCTTGCCTCAAGAACACAACATAGTTCAAGTTATATGTGTCGTAAGTTTTCACGAAACAAGAAGATCTTTCAAAAAGGTATTCACCACCAAAAGTTACCAACATTTTGAGAATTACAATGTTTACAATGCACAGGATTTAATTTTACAAAGTCAAATAAGAGTTCAAAGTTATTTTTAGCGGTATATGTACTGCCAAAAAATGATGATATTAAAATGCCACTTAAGTGCAGTAGAATAAATACACACGTTCCGACCATGAAGCTAAGTTGTGGTCTGTTATTTTATTTTACATTTTTACAATGGTATCAGTAATTATAAAGTGACCTTTTCACATATACTCTAATCTAAACATAACAAAGCATAAAGACAAGAACTAATATGGTGCATAAATGCTGTGTTGTAACGGGTGCCTATAAAGCTTCATGATTTTCACGGGATCTCAGCGCATTTACAATTTGGTGTATAATGGTCATACTATGGAATGGTGTTTATAACAGTTTTTGATTCAAGGTCATATCATACAAATTGGCAGAGATATTGGCTCATGAAATTAGCAATTTAATCATCAAAGTTAAATACGATTGCGACCGGTCGCCAAGATCATCTCGAGTTGCGTCTTTTTGACCATCATTTAACTTACTTCCTAGCTACTGAAACCAAAGGTATAGAATTGCATAAGGACAAACATTTTGAATAAAGATGTGCTTTCACGTTTTCATAATATTAACACATCTGGCCGCCACTGAAACGCGCAGTGTTACGTGTTAATAACCACATTTAAAATATACAGAATTTGTTTAAACAAAAGTGGCGGCTTCATTTCACATAAATCACACAAAATGTTGAGATTTCATTTTTAGATTTAGTATGTCTTATTACCCCATCTTAGGCAGTGATCCGTTCAATGCACATGTATGATACACGAGAAGTTTGTCCTCTGTCTATGAATGTTGTAAATATGTTTCTCTACACAGTGTATTTAGTAAACAGACAAATAATAAAGTTAGAAGTTTGAAAGTCCAGAGACACGACAGGTAGTGATCCATTCAGTCGATTTTATTGCATATTTTATTGCATCAGTTCCTTTAAAGGGCAATTTAAATAATCTTTTAAATTTAGGAACCTTTAATAGACAACATCAACTAAATCACAGTTATGGGCACTGTCTAGACCCAGTAGGTAGCTAAATCGACAAGTTTGTCGGTCATTTTACGCATTTTTCACAAAAGCCCTCATCTTAAAATACATAAAGCGTAAAGACAAGAACTAATATGGTATATAAATATGTCTTGTTACGGGTGTCTATAAAGCTTCATACATGTTTGTCCGTGCCTTTGAATGATTTTCACGGGATCTCAGCGAATTTACAATTTGGATGTGGTATATACTATGGAACGATGTCTATAAAAATTTTGAGTTTCAAGGTCATATCATGCAAAATGGGAGAAATATTGGCTCATGAAATTTGATGCAATTTGATCATCAAAGTTAATAACGATCGCGACCGGTCGCCGAGATCATCTCGAATTGCGTTGTTTGACCATGATTTAAGTTACTTACTAGTTACTGAAACCAAAGGTATAGAATGTATTTACGAGACAGCATAGGGACAAACATTTTGATTAAAGATGTGCTTTCATGTTTTCATAATATTAACATACACATCGTTGTTTGAATGCTGTTAGATCTAGCCGCCACTGAGACGCGCAGAGTTACGTGTTAATAACCACATATAAAATATACAGAACTTGTTTATACAAAAGTGGCGACTTCATTTCACATGAATTACACAAAATGTTGAGATTTCATTTATAGATATATTATATTTTTATATTCCATCTTAGGCAGTGATCCGTTCAATGTACAAGTATTTTCCACAAAAAGTAATATCATTTGTCCTCCATTAATACATGTATGTTTCTCTACATAGTGTATTTTGTAAACAGACTAATATTAAAGTTTGAAAGTCCAGAGACACGACAGGTAGTGATTCATTCAGTTAATTTTATTGCATCAGTGCAATTAAAATGTAATTTGAACAATCTTTTCAAACCTAAAACTTTTTAAATGACATCATCTAAACTACAAGTATGGTCACGGTCTAGACCCAGTAGGTAGCTAAATCGACAGATAGTTTGTCGGTCATTGTCTACAGTTTATGCGTCGAAGTCCAGATGAGTAGAACTTTTTAATATAGTCCCTCCAACTTCGACTACTCAAGACTTTAATGTACTTTATAGAGCAGGCAAAACAAAAATTTTGCCATTTTATTTATGTGTTATTTAAGTGCATATTGATTTCATCGTTATCCGGTTTTTAACTTTCAAGTGTGCAAATTGTTATCATCATATCGTGCGTTTCCACCCACCTGTCCGTCTGTCATTTGTTGGTGTGTTTGTTTGTTTGCCTGTCTGAGCTATTAAACTCATATCTGGAAGTATGTTCGTGTCAAATGCAGTGTGTTCTGTCTGTAAGGACGTGTGTACAGACAGATTAAAAGACGGATGGAAGGAAGGACACGTTGAAACCCGTATACAACTAGATACATTATGTATATAATTATTTCATTCGTTCGTTCTTTTTTATTTTTAGCTCACCTGGTCCGAAGGACCGAGGTGAGCTTATGGGATACCGCAGCGTCCGTCGTCCGTCGTCCGGCGTCCGTCGTCCGTCGTCCGTCAACAATAGACTTCTTCTCCATAACCGCTGGTCGGATTTCAACAAAATATGACTGGTAGCATCCTTATTGGCCACTAACTGAAAATTGTACAAATGATGGGGCTGATCCCCCGGGGGCCTGAGGGATGGGGCCAAAAGGGGTCAATTTGGCTATTTCCATATAAACGACTTCTTCTCTGCAACTAAGCAAGAGATAGCACCCATAATGCAATGGTAGCATCCTTATAGGGTGGGGATTCAAAATTGTACAAATGATGGGGCTGACCCCCCGGGGGCCTGAGGGGCGGGGTCAAAAGGGGCAAATTTGGCTATTTCCATATAAACGACTTCTTCTCTGAAACTAAGCACGGTATAGCACCCATAATACAATGGTAGTATCCTTATAGTGTGGGAATTCAAAATTGTGCAAATGATAGGGCTGACCCCCCGGGGGCCTGAGGGGCGGGGTCAAAAGTGGTCAATTTCCATATAAATGACTTTTTCTCTGCAACTTAACATGGGATTACGCTCATAATGCAATGGTTACATCCTTATAGGGTTTGGATTCAAAATTTTGCAAATGATGGGGCTGACCCCCCGGGGGCCTGAAGGGTGGGGTCAAAAGGGGTCAATTTAGCTATTTCCATATAAACGACTTCTTCTCTGCAACTAAGAATGGAAGAGCACTTATAATGCAATGGTAGCATCCTTATAGGGTTGGGATTTGAAATTGTACAAATGATAGGGCTGACCCCCGGGGGCCTGAGGGGCGGGGTCAAAAGTGGTAAATTTTCATATAAATGACTTTTTTTCTGCAACTTAACATGGGATTACGCTCATAATGCAATGGTTACATCCTTATAGGGTTTGGATTCAAAATTTTGCAAATGATGGGGCTGACCCCCGGGGGCCTGAAGGGTGGGGTCAAAAGGGGTTAATTTGGCTATTTCCATATAAACGACTTCTTCTCTACAACTAAGAATGGAAGAGCACTTATAATGCAATGGTAGCATCCTTATAGGGCTGACCCCCGGGGCCTTAGACGGCAATAGATGCGAGGTCAAAAAGGTCAATTAGGCTACTACTTTCATATAAATTACTTTGTCTCTGAACCTATGTATTGGATAGCATATTTGTATGGTATCAATAGCATCATTGTATGGTTGTGATTCAAAATTAAACTTTGGGAGTCAATTTTGCTTGTTTTTCTTATTGTCAGAGTCTTGTGATAATTACTAACAAAAAACCAGGTGAGCGATACAGGCCCTCTGGGCCTCTTGTTTGTTCGTTTGCTCTTTTCGTTCGGTATTTATCATTTTCTTTCTTTCTTTCGGGCGTGCGTTTCTTTGTTCTTTCGACCGTTCGTTCAGTCTGTACAGATATTTCAAATTGATGCGAAGAGAAAACGTATGAAAGTGATCGTCTGATCGATAACATGATAATTTTCCTGGATTAAAATCCCGTGTTTTGATCGCGATCAAATCTATTATAACTGTGTTTTACTGTAAACATTAAAATAGCATGTTGTAAACGTGTAATTTTAGCAATAAACTTTATTTAATGATTCACGTAATTAAATCATAGCTTCTCACTAATAATTATAACACGTATCGTGTATCAATTTTGTAAAAAAAAATGGTCAAATCGCTATTATATCCTTACAACATTTCTGATTCTGTATGCGATAGGATAAACTCACTGATCTTTTCCACCTTGTTGTCTAATAGTTCAAAATAATTTCTCTCAAATACCACTACCATCGACATGTTATAGGGCTTGCGCCTGTACTTAAATTTCATTTAGACATGCTTTTATCTTCCCGTGAAATGAAGAAATTCGGCGGTTGGTAGTTCATGTTAAATAGCTCTACGAGTTACCGCCCTTGATCGATGGAGCTCGATAATAATATTACCAGCATATTACATTCACTTACTTAACAAAAACAAGCTCTTCTTAGGGAAACACACACATTCCTTTACATATACGTCATCAAATTTAATATGAATAATTATAGTTACAAAAAATAGAAACGTGGTGTACTCTTTCCTTTTCTGAATCCCCTTTCACGACATAACGTACACACAAAACATGAACTTGATATATAAATTTCAGTATGAAACAGGTATATCATCACTACAAGTATCAGAGACTTAGACTTTGGTGGGTATAACTGCTTTTCTTTGGTACATATATGGTAAATAGCTTTGTATCACACAAAAAAACTGGACTTATTGGCCAGCAATGGGTTTCTTCAATCAATCCCGGATTTCCAGAGGTTACGATTACTCACGGTCTCTACACCCCTGGAACGTCATAGCAAAACCGTAGGGAGTTCAGGAGAAACAAAACAGGCCAATCAATGGCCCGCAGACTTCCTTTGAAGACTTAAAGAAAGTGAAGCCCAATTTAAACGTCATACAATGTACCATTATACATTTCCTATTGATGTACATCAAAGGACCAAAATACCTGTTTATCTGATGTAGCAAACAGAACCATCAGTTTTGTAAAAACATAATCCACATGTGTAGAGATCGTAAGTTATCGTAAGCCCTGGAAATAAAAAAATGGTTTCCTCATACAGTTAGGGATTGTCAAGTGCCTTCCAGCCACTCAAACGTTGTTACATTCACCAGGGACTTTCACCAGTAAGATCATGTTTATACATCCCCTACTGAGATATTAACCATTTTAATTGGTCATTTGAATAGCAGACAGAAAATTACAATATCTAACTTTAAAGTAACCCAAGGTGGATCTGACAGCATTGGTACGTGTTGGTATATAAACCAATATGTTTATTATCAAGACGAGGTAGTTATCGCACTGAATGGCATAAATTACAAATAAACATTTAATTGTAATAATCCTTTTGATATGTGTATTAGTATTTGTTTTGTGCAGTTAACGTTCTACTCAAAACATCAAAATATATAAATAGCCTATCGGTCACGTATTTGATTGATAGAATCATAAATAACAGGAAGGGTATCAGGCATAAAAGGCCCAACAATCTTAGTTCTGAAATAGTTTAGCATTCACCTTTTGACACTTAAGATTGCTATGTGTGCAGGGGTTAATCTGTAGTTGATATCGGTTAGTTAATTTTATATAAAGGGTAAGTAATTAAGATATTTACTGTGAAGACACCAGATGGTCAGTAATTAGGATATTTTTTGTGCAGAAACAAATGGGTCAGTAATTAGGATATTTACTTTGTAGAAATAAGAGGGCCATTAATTAGAATATTTGCTGTGAACTAATTATAAAGGAAACATTTAAGTAATAACCTTAGTTGGTTTTCCATCTTATATTTCCCTTTGAATACATATCTGTTCTGTGCGAGTTCAGACAATTATTGGACGGCTATTTTTGCCATAAAATGATATCATGCAAGAATAACCAAATCATATGAATGCCTTTGGTTTATTTAAGCGAATATACCCCATTCGGAGGTTGAAATGATCACAAAATTGCATCATCACATCAAATAGTTGCAGTCATAGTTATAAATAAATAAATATTTGTTAAGAGCACAACTTCAGAATATATCAACACATGGCAAGTTTACTTGATCAACTATAAGATGTCCTAAATGTCGGTACTCGTCCACGACCAGTCGTGGATGGGAATGTTAACATATCATAGTTTATAAATAAAGTTAATACCATACAAATTTACAAAATACAACGTAAATCTGTTTATAGAATAGGCAAGTCTGCATCCTTTTCCTAGAAGTCTGCATCACTTTTTTCTAGAATTAATAAGACTCCCTTCCGTTTACGTAAATACAAAATACATAAATCTAGTCACGTGTAACAGAAGAAACTTGTTCATAACATTAAACCCACAAATAAATGTTTACAACGTACGTACATACGATATGAATTGATTCGTTCACACACAAAACTAAGCACAAATTCGTTTTTATATCATCATAAGTATTCACTGGATTTCTGACACTGGATTTCTGACAAAATAACACCTATAAGAGGGAGATTAAATGCTATTTTAATTGACTTAAATAGAAAAAAGTAATAATAATTTATATGATATGACAATACTGTGTTATTTGTTCACTGTCATGTTGTACAACAATGTGAACATGAAGACAATGTAAAAACTTCAAATTAAAAAGTTCATTATGATAAATTATTGAAGATGAGATAATTGATTAATATTTAAGGAATAGATTTTTATTTTGTCGGGGTTATGAGGGTATAATGATAATGGAGCACGTGTAAATTGTGTAGCCTCGGCGAAGCCGGGTTACATAAAATTTACACGGGCTCCATTATCATTACACATTACACATAATCTCAACAAAATAAACATCTCTTCCTTATATTTACAGTTTTTCAAGTAAATGAATTTCATGTTTCCCGCGGCAGTTGCATATCTTTTATTAAAATACCCATATTTTTTCTCTCCCGTCATCGTCAACGAATTCGATTGAACAGTTGATTGGAATCGAGTCATTCATATGTTCCCGCCAAAAGTGGGGTCATGACCTCACGTTGCTACGCCATCGACTATTCACGTAACAATATAATCGCCGCAAGTGTTGTGCTAACATTATACACTGATAATGATAATACTAGAAAGCATGGTTATTGAGTCCATGTTAGTGCAAACTGTAAATGTTGTAACTAAGATAACGCCGCAATGTAATAATGCTTGCTGATATATTATAAGTATATAATAAATAAATTTACTCAATATTACTATATACTATATAGTAAGGAAGCTGAATAGTTGAAATAGATCATGCAACTTAATAACTGGCAGAAGTTGAAAGTTATGCATTTGTTTGAAAAGTTATTCTCTTTCGCAAATTAATAAGATGAGCAAACACGCCAATTCACCATACATACACAAAACGATATCATAGATTCGAAAACAAAACAAAAACAGGCAGTAAATGCACTTGCTAGCCGGCTATGTTTTGGATGTCCGACCTAGGCTTACTTCTTGCTGTCATTCGGTAGCTGAGATAAATCGTCGACCTACGCCGACTTCTTCATGTCCTTCATTAGCTGAGATAAGTCGTCGTGGAGGTTTCGGTTGAGTATTGAAGACGCACAGAGTAGTGCTGCAAACGAGGCTCCAGTAAGACCAGCAGTAAGTATGTCTTGTCCTGATAAAAAAAAACCCCATGAAATAGCGTAATCCAGATTACTAGGAAACGGTGTGAAACGATATTCACGGCCCTATTATAACTAAAACTATAAGCCGATATCTGAAAAAAACATTACCACTCAGTATAGACCATGTAAATCAAATACGTTAAAATAAGCTCCCCAAAGATTCGTTTATGTTTATTTTGATGTTTCGCTTGGTAACTATGGTAACCGAATTGCACATGATGTCTTGAAAACTATCACAGTATATGTCTGGGTTTTTTCAAATCCCTATGGAGCAACTTTCTGCTTAATTGGAAAATGTTGACCAATCATATGCTTAATTTCCATGATAGCCGTTATTAAATCACGTGACGTTTAAAATAATCAGCATACATCTTTCATCACTAAGGAGTGTTTCATCGAATTTTATAATTCCTGTATTTGATAATAGTACCCATTTACCTGTCAGATAGAGCCCAGGAATGTCAGTTTCCGCGCGGAGGTGCATGGCTGCCGGGGGTAGAAATCGTTCTATACTGTGCTGGAGCCCATACATTTCACCCTGGGTAGATCCTAGGTAGTGTGCGTTACTTAGGGGTGTACCCATCTCTATAAATTGTTCCTGTAATCAGAATAATGTCAAACTCAATCCATATAGTTCATTCGTTTCTTTGTTGTATTATTTGATTAATTAACGTCTTATTAACAGCCAGGGTCATGTAAGGACGGCCTCCCATACATGTAATGTGCAGTGTTGCATATGTAGTGCGAAGTGTATGTTTTGGGAGACTGTGGTATGTTCGTATTTTTTTCTTCTTGTATAGTGGAACTCTTGACAATAACCTCAATAAGGCGACTCTTTCTGCCGAGAAGAAGCTGCTCAAAAAGTGCAGCATTTATCCAATAAAAGCACACTAGGTTTAGTCGATCTCTATATTATATCCCACAGAGAATCGGCCCCTTTAACGTAAAATGTATATGTCGATGTAGCTTTTCCTTCAAAAGAAACCAAGATATGGTTATTGTGCCGAACTTTACTAGATAAGTTATATGTAAAAGAACAATATCAATAAATAAATATACATAAGTATAAAAAAAAGATAAAAACAACCATGTTCTGACAAATCCTAACATTTTCTTCAGATTGGAAAATATGTTTTACGCAAATTTATGTATATGGATATTGTTACACTTTGGTGAGTTGTGACCACATCTGTCTCCCGAACGAGTACATATCTTTACCTTGCCTTCTAGTTTAAGGTTAATTTCGGTGAGTTTTGACCACATCTGTCTCTCGATCGAGTACCTATATATAGAGAGAATATATGGTTAGTATCTTACAATACAATGTTTATTTTGGTGCGAGACTAAGGAAAGCCGAGATGACGAGGCTTTGCCAGTCATCTCGGCTTTCCGTGTCGAGCACCAAAATAAAACTTGTATTGTAAGATACTAACCGTGTATTCTGTTTATCCTGCAACCATTATGACATTCAAAACGAAAGCAAATTGACAGTTATTTACTTTGTTTCGCTCGGAGCGAGACGCTTCTTTGATGCGGAGGTAAAGATTCATTCACTTAACCGAATGAGAGTGTGATCATTTTTACTGCCATGGGAAATAAATAAGCGCATTCACAAACAGTAACCGTAAGGTAAAGATTCAATGAGAGTGTACTCCTTTTTACTGCCATGGGAAATAAATAAGCGCATTCACAAACAGTTACCGTAAGGTAAAGATTCATTCACTTAAGGATGTACTCCTCTGAGAAGTCAAAATTTTCTTGTATTAAACTTTTTTTCTCATATAGATTTTTGGAAAGAGGAGTTCATACCATGAAAGAAATTGAAAGAAAAAACATATGTCCGTGTTCTCGTTTTTGAGCTACTGTCACTCAAAGATACCTAGTTGACAAAATATTGGATTTTATGGGAATTTTGCCGTTTTGACCATATACACAAGATATTAAAGCCATAATTTCCTAATGAGGTGTGTGATATGTATTTATGTTTGTAGAATTTATTTTCCAGTAGTCTGCTTTTAAAATATACCAGTTTTGATAAAAAAGACTGATATTTTTTTTGCCAAATCTAACCCTTTATAGAAAAAGTTCTGGTATTAAACTTTCGTTAATATTTTGCATATCAATAGGAAAAGGGTTGTTCTTTCAGAATCAGGCAGAAAAATGGGGGGTCCGTGTGCTTACTTTTTTGCCCCACTTGAATATTTGTTATTTTTCAGTATTTCAGAGTAAAAATTAAAAGTGCTCAAATTACCATTAAATGTAAAAATAAAGTGAAAAAAGTGAATCATTTGATACATTAATGCTCAATATTTTAATTATCACGAACAAAGTAAAGATTTACAGCAAAAATTAGCTCAATACAGCTAAAAATGCTGGTGCGGTGATGATTTAAGTAAAAACAATTTCAGTAAAAAATGGTAAAACTGTGGCTCTACTTGAAGCGAAAAAAGACACAATTTCAAAATGGCCACCAAATTGGCCATTTCTTAAAATCCCCGTATAAAAAAATCTGCTAAAGTTATAACTGTAATTTTTTGACAAAATTTGCAACTGGCAACTTGCTACAGATATTGATAAATTGTATTTGAAAATCTCATAACTTCTTTGATCTTTGTCGAAACGAGACTTCAACGGGACTGAAACCTCAGAAGAATACATCCTTAACCGAATAGATGATTTGCATTTCTCAATGATATAAGCGGCAAATTTGTAATGACGTAAGGAACACCTGACAAAATCGCGTGCCTGACAGCTGTTGTCAAAATGGCGAAGCACTGTCGTTTGGACAACTTACGAAGCGACAATCGCTTGAAGAATTTGGATTTTATGTAAAGCGTGATATTACATATTTTCCTCAGTGTAAAATATATGAAGAATGATGCAGATTATGCATGGATATTCTTATACGGGCGAAAAAACTAGTGTTGGCAATGTAAACAATCGCATGTTCAACAGGTCATTGTACAGCTGATACGTCTGCAGCATGCATGTTGTCTGATGGTTCATCGAATAACTACACTAAGCCTTTGTCAGCAACATGTTCAGCTTTTACGACTTGAAAGGAATTGAGTAAGACCACATCCGAAGAATGCTATACAGAACCAGTGACGAAGAAACGTAATATAATGTACATGTAAGTTACTGTACTGTATATACATGTACATGTATTTAGTGCTAACATGGCGGAGGCGTCAAGCATAGACGTTTATAAC
This sequence comes from Argopecten irradians irradians, assembly GCA_004382745.1. NCBI lineage: Eukaryota > Metazoa > Mollusca > Bivalvia > Pectinida > Pectinidae > Argopecten > Argopecten irradians. The sequence goes on from SAYR01029910.1 coordinate 1,155,753, forward strand.
CAGATATAGGAAAAAGTTTGCTGTTTCACGAATGACTTGAAATATGATAAATGAAGTAAATTATGCATGTAGGCAAGCCTATACTGTCAAATTTGTATTAGGCATAGAATTTTATTAAATCATTAACTATTTCTTAGAAATCATCTGATTATCATTTAGGTTCAAACAATTATCATAAAAATTCCAGGTAAATATAAGATACTGCCACCTCCAAACAATTACTTTGACCAGTGTAAATTCCAAATTTTTCTTAGAGTAATGAGAAGTATCCAATATTATACATGTAGTCAATAGTAATTATTTAAAATTTAAAAAAAAATATGCATGTAATTGTGACAGAAATATTTTATATTGTTACAGATGAAACATAAAAGCACCTGCAAGAGTATAAGACAAGTTAAAGCTTTTAAAGTTTAATATTTTGTGTAGATTGTCAAGTCCAGTTTTTTATCAATAACAATATTATATTTACATGTATACTACAGAACTAAAGATCATTTGTATTAAATGACACGATCTTCTGTCAATAAATGACATATTACCTTAGTCAAAGTGTAACAATTAATCACATGCTTATTTTTAATTACAGGAAGCTAATCATGGAAAACTTTGATGTGATAGCAGTTCTTAAATCAAAAGGACATACATGCATATGAGGAAAGGACTGGATTAAAAGAATGGACATCATAACTTATGGAAAGAGAGAAATTTTATACAAATGCATTGTAGATACACTACAAATGTAATCCAGTATTTTTATTAAAATGTGTTTAAAGTGAAAAATACAAGTTATGACAGCACTTTGTTGTTTTATTTGTATTCCAAACTTTATGAGCTACATGTAGCCTGTATTCCCTTCATTTGAGTCAGTCGAAATGTCCGGATTCCAGCTCCTTG
>SAYR01029910.1:1158260-1183204 GCA_004382745.1 Argopecten irradians irradians
TGCATATGTAGTGCGAAGTGTATGTTTTGGGAGACTGTGGTATGTTCGTATTTTTTTCTTCTTGTATAGTGGAACTCTTGACAATAACCTCAATAAGGCGACTCTTTCTGCCGAGAAGAAGCTGCTCAAAAAGTGCAGCATTTATCCAATAAAAGCACACTAGGTTTAGTCGATCTCTAGATAATATCCCACAGAGAATCGGCCCCTTTAACGTAAAATGTATATGCCGATGTAGCTTTTCCTTCAAAAGAAACCAAGATATGGTTATTGTGCCGAACTTTACTAGATAAGTTATATGTAAAAGAACAATATCAATAAATAAATATACATAAGTATAAAAAAAAGATAAAAACAACCATGTTCTGACAAATCCTAACATTTTCTTCAGATTGGAAAATATGGTTTACGCAAATTTATGTATATGGATATTGTTACACTTTGGTGAGTTGTGACCACATCTGTCTCCCGAACGAGTACATATCTTTACCTTGCCCTCTAGTTTAAGGTTAATTTCGGTGAGTTTTGACCACATCTGTCTCTCGATCGAGTACCTATATATATAGAGAATACATGGTTAGTATCTTACAATACAAGGTTTATTTTGGTGCGAGACTTAGGAAAGCCGAGATGACGAGGCTTTGCCGGGTCATCTCGTCTTTCCGTGTCGAGCACCAAAATGAAACTTGTATTGTAAGATACTAACCGTGTATTCTGTTTATCCTGCAACCATTATGACATTCAAAACGAAAGCAAATTGACAGTTATTTACTTTGTTTCGCTCGAAGCGAGACGCTTCTTTGATGCGGAGGTAAAGATTCATTCACTTAACCGAATGAGAGTGTAGTTACTCCTTTTTACTGCCGTGGGAAATAAATAAGCGCATTCACAAACAGTAACCGTAATATTCTATTCAGTGTGATATATCACTGAAAGGAAAGGAAAATACTCAAATAACAATATATACCCATTAAAGAATTACTTAACAATACATACCTTTGCCATGAGCCAAGAAAAAGACGACACCGCCATACGATATTTTCGATATCGTAAAAATGACGTCATTTCGGTGATTGTGACGTCACGTTTTAGCAGGACTGAATGACGTTTCATTCACTGGAAGGTTCAAGTTTTGGGTCAAGTTAGAAAAAGTTCCGTCAGGTATGGAACAAATTCACGTGATCGTATTAACGGATAAAGCATTTCGTATTGACGGATAAAGCACAAGTTTATCCGGCAGTAGTTATCGGTCAGTATGTGGGACAGTTGCAGGATAAATATATATATTTACCTTGCCTTCCAGTTTAGGGTTAATTTTGGTGAGTTGTGACCACATCTGTCTCCCGATCGAGTTCTTTAGGTCGTTATACTCGTCCCCTCGACGCTTCACCTTCTGATCCTTCCATCGCGTGAACCATTCAGTGTTGGCTAGAGTTATAATCAGACATGTGCTCTTCCCTAAATAATAATAAAAAAAAGCTAAATGTCTTTTTTCTTTTTGTTAACATTCCTGTTATGTCTCACAGAATTATAATGAAAAATTCTACACGGGAATATTCAAGTCACTATCATTTTGGATATACAATCTACAACTCTATCCAAGACCGCAAGAACACTGCGACAATCAAGATCGTAGCGGGATCGTTTAGAATTTGCTCACGATTAAAAATCTCATTGAGTTGGAAAACCACATTATTATCGTGACAACGGAAAACCACATAATCACCGCGACAACGGAAAACCACATATAATTACCGTGACAACAGAAAACCACATAATTACCGTGACAACGCAAAACCACATAATCACCGTGACAACGGAAAACCACATAATTACCTTAACAACGGAAAACCACAAAATTACCGTGACAACGGAAAACCACATAATTACCGTGACAACGGAAAACCACATAATTAATGAGACAACGCAAAACCACATATAATCATCGTGACAACGGAAAACCACATATAATCACCGTGACAACGGAAAACCACATAATTACCTTAACAACGGAAAACCACATATAATCACCGTGACAACGGAAAACCACATAATTACCGTGACAACGGAAAACCACATAATTACCTTAACAACGGAAAACCATAAAATTACCTTAACAACGGAAAACCATAAAATTACCTTAACAACGGAAAACCACATATAATCACCGTGACAACGGAAAACCACATATAATCACCGTGACAACGGAAAACCACATAATTACCTTAACAACGGAAAACCACATATAATCACCGTGACAACGGAAAACCACATAATTACCGTGACAACGGAAAACCACATAATTACCTTAACAACGGAAAACCATAAAATTACCTTAACAACGGAAAACCATAAAATTACCTTAACAACGGAAAACCACATATAATCACCGTGACAACGGAAAACCACATATAATCACCGTGACAACGGAAAACCACATTATTACCGTGACAACGGAAAACCACATAATTACCTTAACAACGGAAAACCATAAAATTACCTTAACAACGGAAAACCATAAAATTACCTTAACAACGGAAAACCATAAAATTACCGTGACAACGGAAAACCACATAATTACCGTGACAACGGAAAACCACAAAATTACCGTGACAACGGAAAACCACATAATTACCTCAACAACGGAAAACCACAAATTACCGTGAAAACGGAAAACCACATAATTACCGTGACAACGGAAAACCACATAATTAATGAGACAACGCAAAACCACATAATCATCGTGACAACGGAAAACAACATATAATTACCGTGAAAACGGAAAACCACATTATTACCGTGACAACGGAAAACCACATAATTAATGAGACAACGCAAAACCACATAATCATCGTGACAACGGAAAACCACATATAATCACCGTGACAACGGAAAACCACATTATTACCGTGACAACGGAAAACCACATAATTACCTTAACAACGGAAAACCATAAAATTACCTTAACAACGGAAAACCATAAAATTACCTTAACAACGGAAAACCATAAAATTACCGTGACAACGGAAAACCACATAATTACCGTGACAACGGAAAACCACAAAATTACCGTGACAACGGAAAACCACATAATTACCTCAACAACGGAAAACCACAAATTACCGTGAAAACGGAAAACCACATAATTACCGTGACAACGGAAAACCACATAATTAATGAGACAACGCAAAACCACATAATCATCGTGACAACGGAAAACAACATATAATTACCGTGAAAACGGAAAACCACATAATTACCGTAACAACGGAAAACCACATATAATTACCACGACAACGGAAAACCACATATAATTACCGTGACAACGCAAAACCACATAATCACCGTGACAAAGGAAAACCACATATAATTACCGTGACAACGCAAAACCACATTATCACCGTGACAACGGAAAACCACATAATTACCGTGACAACGGAAAACCACATAATTACCGTGTAAACGGAAAACCACATAATTAATAAGACAACACAAAACCACATAATCACCATGACAACGGAAAACCACATAATTTCCGTGACAACTGAAAACCACATATAAACTATGACAACGGAAAACCACATAATTAATGAGACAACGCAAAACCACATAATCACCGTGACAACGGAAAACCACATAATTACCGTGACAACGCAAAACCACAGAATCATCGTGATAACGGAAAACCATATAATTACCGTGACAACGCAAAACCACATAATCACCGTGACAACGGAAAACCACATAATTACCGTGACAACGGAAAACAACATAATTTCCCTGACAATGAAAACCACATATAAACTGTGACAAAGGAAAACCACATAATTAATGAGACAACGCAAAACCATATAATCACCGTGACAACGGAAAACCACATAATTACCGTGACAACGGAAAACCACATAATTACCGTGGCAACGCAAAACCACATAATCACCATGATAACGGAAAACCATATAATTATCGTGACAACGCAAAACAACATAATCACCGTGACAACGGAAAACCATATAATTACCGTGACAACGGAAAACCACATAATTACCGTGACAACGCAAAACCACATAATCACCGTGACAACGCAAAACCACATAATTACCGTGACAACAGAAAACCACATGATAACCGTGACAACGGAAAACCATATAATTACCGTGGCAACGGAAAACCACATCATTTCCGTGACAACGGAAAACCACATCATTTCCGTGACAACGGAAAACCACATCATTTCCGTGACAAGGAGACTCATTGAACCTTTCACCCCTTTGGGATGAGACATAACAAGAAAACCTGAACCATAGGGGTGAGATTCTTAACTTGTCAAACACGAGACTGTGTCGAATATTACCCCGATAATTGAGATCCACTGCCTCATCCCTAAGAGGGTGAATTATTCTTTTCACTAATCCTGTGCACCACTTTGTTCTCTCTTATAATGACGGGTCACTAATGTAAGCGAGGATGACGTAACCTCGATGAATTGTAGTCGTGGTATTCGTTGTGACGTCATTTCATTGTTGTCGTGACGTTATAATAATTTCCGCGATGTATTGATAGTATTGTCATGATGTCATACAGTTGTTAAGTACGTGCAAAGCTCTCATGCAACTTGTCTTTAACCTAGGGTGAGAAAGAAAAATCTCGCACCGGAAAAATTTCGAATATTCCTGTCTGAAGAAATTATTTGCTTGGTAGGATCAATGGAAAGCGGTACACACTATTGTACACAGTTTTCATCAATCTTTTGAGTCAACATTATCGCTAAACGCGATATTTTAATAGCAGATGACAATGTGAAAAAAATCATTGAAATACAATAAGAATTCAAGAATCAAATTTTCAATTAAATTTAGTATAGGCGTTTGTTTTTAACAGAATATTCCACGAGTACAGAAATAACCCACTTTTTCAAGGTTGAGATATGGCTAGTTAGCATAAGATTTACGTGAAGCCGACAAGATAAAAATAATTGAATGATCAAACCAATGTTTTATTTTACACCATAACATATACCAGCTTTAAGTTCTCTTTCCATTCAGCTTCGTCCTAGGATATATACATACCTGGATTTCGTGCTTCCCATGACGGGTCTTTGGCGGATGGAAACGACGCAAACATCAATGGGATTTCATAGCCTTCTAGTTGGTCTGGAGATAGTGCAAGGTATTCCTTCATGGCGTTCTCTTGGTCAATTCTGAGGAATATAAAAGGTTGTGTGATTCAAAATTACCTGTATCATGAATTGTGATCATCTACTCTCAAATATCAACAAGGAATATTTCATTTTTAGAAAAAAACAACATTTCTCAGTGTTATACAGCTCACTTTATACATAGACTAATCATGAGAATTATTTCAGTTAAGTGCATCATGACACTTAGTTATAAATATCCACATATTGTAGCTACCCTACCTCGTAAATGCCCACATATTGTAGAAACCCTACCTTGTAAATGCTCACATATTACAGTAACCCTATGCTACCTCGTAAATGCCCACATATTGTAGTAATCTAACCTCGTAAACGCCCACATATTATAGTAACCCTACCTCGTAAATGCCCACATATTGTAGCTATCTTCCCTCGTAAATGCCCTCATATTGTAGCTATCTTACCTCGTACTTGCCCATATATTGTAGTAATCCTACCTCGTAAATGCTCACATATTGTAGCTATCTTACCTCGTAAATGCTCACATATTGTAGTCACCTTACCTCGTAAATGCTCACATATTGTAGTAATCCTACCTCGTAAATCCCTACATATTGTAGAAACTCTACCTCGTAAATGCCCACATATTGTAGTAATCCTACCTCGTAAATGCCCACATATGGTAGCTATCTTACCTTGTAAATGCCCACTTATTGTAGTAACCCTAACTCGTAAATGCCCACATATGGTAGCTATCTTATCTCGTAAATGCCCACATATTGTAGTAACCCTACCTCGTAAATGCCCACATATTGTAGCTATACATATTGTAGTAATCCTACCTCGTAAATGCCCAAATATTGTAGCTATCTTACCTCGTAAATGCCCACATAATGTAGTAAACCTACCTCGTAAATGCCCACATATGGTAGCTATCTTATCTCGTAAATGCCCATATATTGTAGTAACCCTACCGCGTAAATGCCCACATATTGTAGTAACCCTACTTCGTAAATGCCCACATATGGTAGCTATCTTACCTTGTAAATGCCCAATTATTGTAGTTACCCTACCTCGTAAATGCCCACATATGGTAGCTATCTTATCTCGTAAATGCCCATATATTGTAGTAACCCTACCGCGTAAATGCCCACATATTGTGGGACTTGAGGTCAAGTTCTTCCTTGGTACCAGAAAGTCCAATAAAAGCTGTCAGGAACGCCACACTGTTGCCAACCTGCTGAACCATTGGGTAAATACCTACAAAAGCATTAACCGTATGGTTTGTTCAATTTGTTCTGATAATTTAACTACAACTTTCAAGAATAAAACATACAATGCTAAACATTAAATCAAATGATCAGTAAAATTGGTCCACCTTTCTTCGGACGAAACTCTGCGAAATACGACCAGAAAAATACATGGACAAACCAACCTTGATGGATTGTAAAGCATGTTTAAGGATCGGTTTTATTTTAAACAAAATAATAAAAACTTTCTATTCCGTTCAGAATCAGTTTTGAAACACAGCCATCTACGTAACATATACATCCGCAGATACATATATAAACCGTACATGATTTAGACGCGATTTCCTGAGGAAGGAGTTTAAAGAAGGTATTAACAAGCCCAGCATCGGATATGATACGTTTTGCGTAAATGTTCACGGTAGCTTCCTTTGTTTTTACTTCCACACCTGTAAAAAGACAAGGTAAGAACAATGTCAAAGAGCAAGTCAAAATATCAGCGAAGAGATGAAAGAAACAAAACTAAAAATGAAAGTCTGTCTGTGCCCAACTTTATATGCAATACTGTCAAATTATGCACTACACGAAAATTGTCCAGATATCGTAATTAGATAAAGCACTTTTTTTACAAACCTTTTCATCTAGAAGATATCAATATATATGCAAGACAGAAAACGGGTTATTATTCTCAAGAAATTTGTTTTTAAATTCCATATGGGGGCATTAGATCATTTGAAACATTATAACAACATTACCATGCGCTTGTCCGAGAGAATCCGTCAGTATCCTAGAGACGGGCGCCTTTGTCAGTACCTCACCCCCAGCTTCCTTTATAACAGGGACAGTATGCATCACAATTTCACTAGAACCGCCCCGGACGTAGTAGGCGCCATCTAGGTAGTGATTCAGGACGATGGCGTGGAGGCCAAACGAGGACTCGGAAGGTACAATACCTAAATGAATAGTTAAAAACCTATCAGGACTCGGAAGGTACAATACCTAAATGAAAAGTTAAAAACTTATCAGTCCAAACGAGGACTCGGAAGGTACAATACCTAAATGAATAGTTAAAAACCTATCAGGACTCGGAAGGTACAATACCTAAATGAATAGTTAAAAACCTATCAGTCCAAACGAGGACTCGGAAGGTACAATACCTAAATGAATAGTTAAAAAACCTATCAGGACTCGGAAGGTACAATACATGTACCTAAATGAATAGTTAAAAACCTATCAGGACTCGGAAGGTACAATACCTAAAATGATAGTTAAAAACCTATCAGTCCAAACGAGGACTCGGAAGGTACAATACCTTAATGAATAGTTAAAAACCTATCAGTCCAAACGAGGACTCGGAAGGTACAATACCTTAATGAATAGTTAAAAACCTATCAGTTTTCACGCAAAATGAGAATACTTGGGTTTTCAATACCAGGCAGATGCTTCTTAGAAATAAACATTAGATAAGCGAACTTTATACAGTACTTTGTATTTCAAATACATCAACTGTAGAATCCCTTATAATATTAGATAGTATTTATCTTATCTTTAAGGATTTATTGGCGTTACAAGATTTTCCATATAAGGCGGCCATGTTTTCGTCTCTGAATCGAAGTAATTTGTCCATCTTTATCACGCAAAACTTTTCTAACAACATATGCTTAATTGATAACTCATTGTTTATTATGACATTACCATTTTTATTGTCCATATCAAGTTGAGTAAGTAGAAAGTAAGAAGTGTTAAGTATTATAGTGTAACAGCCTTGACTCACCATAGTCACCAAAGATATAGGTGACCACCGCTCTTAGTTCCTCATTATCGGTACAACGATCCAGTATTTCTTTCGTAGTGACAGACACGTACTTGGAGTAGCTTTTGAACAGCTTGCTGTATAGCCCTGTGTAGGTCAGTATTCCTACAATCCATTTGGGTAGAAACTTGAGGACGAAGTATCCATCCATGAACTCCTTACAGTCCTGCACAAAACAAATTATTACACTCGATGTCACAGTCCAACACAAAAATATTATGTCACGCGATTAGACAGTCCTACACACTCAATTACACCTGCGTTTTTATATGTTTTAGTCCTGTTATTGTTACCTAAATTCAAAGTTAACATGAGAACCATGATATCGTGACCTTGAAAAGTCACTAAGTCAGTGTGTCCTGTAACTAGGTCAACATAGGTAAACAAAGACTCACTAAAATTTCCGAGATCATATACTTAACGGGAAATAAAGAAGTATAACGAATCATGACTGAAACAGTCAGTGCTCATATTATTCCGGTTCTGTCGTTCAAATTGGAAAAGCAAAATAATAAACGGATATTTTCAAAGGGCTGTATAAAATAATGAGTGAAATGCTAAATATTGTTTTTTGTTTTGTCATTCTATCACCAGGGAATTTATATAGAGCTGTTTCTACCAAATGTTTCTATAACCTTTGATCTGAAATTAGTTTTGATAGTAACCTTGAAATATTGCATCAGTTTCCGTATGCCCTCCTCCTCTGTTGGGAACTTCTCAATGAGACTGGCTTCCAACTTGGTCCTATCCGATACGATGTCATACATCCTGGCCTTGGCGGGGTCACCTAGGAATACCTTCATAAGAAAACAACAATTACACGCTATTATTGTTTCCGATATCATCCCAGGATACCATCACATTATACAGAGCCCTCTAAAACTCTCCTAATGACACATCTACGATATTCCATTTGTGAATAATGTTAAATTGAATATAGCAAAAGAATACATGTAACAAACTACGATTACTTAATGTTTTTATATACGATATAATATTTTAGTTGAAATTTCTATCATACAAATGATGACATGCTTGTAGATTGATTTTTGTGCGACAAGGAAAGCCTTCATAGTTTACAAAAAATACAATTTAAAATAATTTCATCTATCCTTTACGTTTGATCAAATTTCAAACCATCTCCATGGCAAAATCTACGAAACGACAAAATTCTGTGATGTACATCCCCTATAATGTCACATCCTATGAATTGTTTTCATTCTAATATTGTTAACTATATTGGGATGCTAATAATAAGAACTAAGAAAGTCTTAGTTAATTTGGATATTATAATGAATAGATAAATACCAGGACGTGACTTGATACAGTTACGCCATCTAATGCTAATGTATCTCCTTTCTTTTAGATTCCGAGTATAATGTAATAGATAAATATTTACAATTACCACTGTTTCTGTATCGATAAACTATGTTGAGGCAGATCTGTTTATTTCCAAATAACTTGAGTGCAGAACGTGACCCGATTCGGTACGTATGGATGCATGTAAATATTGGCGGACTTCCTTTGACATTCCACAAAATCACATGCCAATCTTTACAAATAACACATGTACGAGACAATCTGAGACATACAATAAGACGCATTTTTTAATGTATTATTGTTATTTGACATGAATAAAATAAGTGAAATATGAAAACTATTTTTGTGACGTCATTGAAAAAAGGGCAGGATTAAGCGGTCAGTCAATGGCGCGCTTTTTTGAATGTCTGTTGTGTATGGATCAACATGACGGCAGTATAAATTTGACGGCGAATAACACATGTAAATTATTGTATCTGACGTTTTTGTTGATTTTATGGAAAATACTGTAAATATAAGGATTAACCTCTTAATTTGCTTAGTTTATGAGATGATTAAGTCGGAAAATTGTACGTAACCGCTTCGCGTTTAAGCAATTTACCTCGTGCTCCATTGGGTTTATCATCTCATAAACTAAGCAAAATAAGAGATTAATCCTTAATAACATCCGTACAGGACAGACGCGTATCTAACAATTATTTTGTTCATCGTTGGATGTACTGTAGGCCTACCTCCGAACCAAAATCAAAGCTGAAGACAAAATGTGTTTCGGTTGTTATCGTGTCATATGTCACCTGGACACCTACAACGAATCTTTTGTTTCTATATTAAAATGTCCCCCACACACTACATATTCAGTCTGTTATGAATCTACCTTACCATCAAATTGTAGTAAAAAATGCCCTTCTTGAGTTGAGGTCATTATAACGATGAAACCGGAAGTTTGTACTGTGCACACTTATCCATTATGCACAAGGTCACGGATAACGTGAAATACTGAACACGGACTATATATAACACATTTAACAGTTTTATTTTCCTGTTTGCCACATCTGTACCTAAACTATCAAGTCTCCTTATTGGATATAAATGATAACTATTGATGTAGATTTCTTTTTCTATGTTCTATCATATCTAGTGGTTTCAAGTAGTATCCCCAATCGATAGCATACCATACAATAAGTTTAACGTAATTTATTTCATATGAAAATTCATTCATTTTAATCCCTATAATTCGACATACCAACACTCCCTTAAAAATTCAAGTACACTGAGGGACTATTTTATCTATGAAATCATAATTGTTTCATTACGTGGTTTCATGATTTAAGTTTCTCAATAGCATATTACAAATCAATTTACTTTTGCGAATACAGTAAAAAGTTCCGTTAATTTATACCTTATCAGACGTGCATCGGAATGTGATTCAATTTTCACATCCGCGAATTATTATCTTCTCAGACGTACATCGGAAGGTAATTCAATTTTCACATCCGCGAATTATTATCTTCTCAGACGTACATCGGAATGTAATTCAGTTTTCACATCCGCGAATTAATATCTTCTCAGACGTACATCGGAATGTCATTGATTTTCACATCCGCGAATTAACATCTTCTCAGACGTACATCGGGATGTCATTGAATTTTCACATCCGCGAATTAATATCTTCTCAGACGTACATCGGAATGCCATTGATTTTCACATCCGCGAAAGTTGATCTCCGCGAACATATTTTGAAACGTAAATCGCGAAAATAAGAGACTGCCAAAGGAAAATTGTTTTACAGAAGTAGGTTTTTTAGTACATAATTAAAGAAAGATTATAACAAAGTTGTGGACTTTCGTTTTATGAAAAGTTATATATACACGCATTGCAAATATATTATAAGAACCTTACCAGGTGTGAAATGTACTATTTTATAACCATCAATTCGCTGTAAGCGTGTAAAAGACTAGTTTTACTGAAGTAGAAATTAACCAACATAAACCAATTCTCTACAATTCTACCTTGTTATTATTTATAGTCAAGTCAACTACCATCAAATAAAGTGGTCACTTGAAATCAATCTTATTAAAATCTCAGATATTTTTTATTTCCGATTCTTCTCAACACCTCATTGATGCATCCAATATATTCAATACTTATACTGAGCGTATCGGAGCCGAGTGGAAATAACGTGTAATTCTAACTACAACTCTAACTCACAACTTTTACTACAACAATCACAATGTGTATATAAATGAAGAATTCATATTTAACGTGAAGTTGTATGGGATGAAAATGTTATTATCGCCTACATGGAAACTCAAATGCTCATGACCTATGATTATTTACTTTTTTATAAATGTTTTAAAACCAGTAAACATCGACAATTTACAAATTATCCCATTGCATTCCAAAGATAATATCCCAGGTCACAGTAGACTTGACTAAATAAATGATCATACAAATCTCTACCTTCAAGGAGCCTATCCTATGACAACCAAACTTGCTTGTCCTAATTTGTGAACTATTTGATCATGTTTGTTGAGTAGCTATAAGGCTGGATTGTCCATACTTGTGTTGTCGTATTGATTGGGTAAGAAGTCCCAACACAGCATTGAAGCCTTCCTAAATGGTATTACACTGTATTGCATTTGTATTGTTACTCACCTTGTCAGACTTTTTGTATGTAGTTCTGAGGGTTTGAGTAATGAAACCTAAATAAAATCTACACTTCAAATGATTTAATCCAAATGCAAGAAGTATGAGTTAGAATGTGCAAAAAACTTTTGCAATAGAAGCAATACATGGTCAACCCCTGGTCACATTATATGGCTACCTATGACTCCATCTATATCATTGGCAAGCACAAGATACTTACAATACGCCATAGCATGGCAAAATAACATATAATATATGTAACACAATAACAACAGAGATCATTATATGCCCTCTATGGTCCGGTGGATACGACCCCGATTTGTTAAAACCAACGCACCGTGTCGAAAGCTTCGTCCATGGGAGGGTAGTCGACCCCTCCCCCCGTGATCTGGTCAATCAGAATACGGTCCACTGATCCGGGCGCCATGTTCCCCACGTAGTGAATCCCTACAACACCAAACGTAAGGAATATTAAGGTTTCGACTGGTTCTACAAATGATGCATTGGTGTATAATTGCAAGCACATAATTAATTCGTTTATAGTGCCGGGGAGGTCTACAATTACAGCTCTGGTGCATACAGTGTCATGTTTTAAACTAAAATGTGAGGTGTACAAGTTTCATTTGATCTAAGATTGTATGACAAGTTTCGAGAACACGCACCCTCCTGGATCCCCTGGTTCTGTCGACTTAGTAATTCTGTCGTCACCCAAGGGTCTAGATAAGGTTTATATTTAACTTTGTATTAATTGACTGTGAGCTAGGATAACAACTTATATATAATTAGCTTACATGTCAGTTTCGTCATCTGACAATAAAAATGACCTGAAAATGGTTCCAATTTATAAGACTTACACAAACGAACGAAAACACCCTACCTACTTTATGACACAATTTGGGTAAATTTACTGCAGTACAGCATGTAGGACGTTGGCAGTATTTAGGACGCTGCTGTGTCTAGGATTCTATCTAACATCTGTACGGGGAGGCGTAAAGTCATAAAACCCAGGTGTCCACTAGAAGTGCCTGTAGCGTTCACACGAGGTCTACAGGCTTTTGTTTTATTAGCATGCATACTGTATCACTCTTATAACTGAAAAATGCTTATATGTGTCATAACTGGGCACATATTTCGAAGATATTTGTTTTATTATGTAATCTAATGACATTCATAAGGTTTGATGAATTAAGCTATGAAAATCCTTTCATTGCACAGACATAAATGTATGATGCCTTGTAAACGTATGTTACAGCGCAGAATGTTTGTACAGAACAAGTTCATGTCTTCATGGTTTACGTGTGTGTATATGGAAACATATTTGTAGAAGTCACGACAAATAACAATGTAGAAATGTGAAATGAAATTGTAGAATACAACATGGCTTCATGGTCTGTCGAGATTTCACTGCAAAACTTATGCAATGTAAGTTCCTGCATTGTAATTTTCAAAATATTGGTACGTTTGATGGTGAATAATAATAAGCTCTTTTTGATTTGTGAGTATGACAGTTACGGTACATCTACTTTTAAATGCAGTCACCCCCTTTTTAATATTTCATAGACCATTACAACATAAACCCGCCAATTTTACCGGGTCCCAGTTCCATCTAAGTTAAGGAAATTCAACTGAAATTGTTCATAGGATAGCATCATAAAACGTTATGGAGAAAGTTGCAATTAGCAAGTATTTCCTAACTTCTGCAAGCACTTCTAAAGAGAATTTCAAGTCAAAGAGTTTCTTTCAGTTAAGGACAATTGATGAAATTGGGCCCTAATTTCAAACATTGGTAGACACAAGTAAATATGTTTTAATATGACCTATTATATTTAAATCCATCACGCAACTTAACACTAGACCGTTAACATTGTAACAAACCTGTATAAAGCTACTGAACACTAGACCGTTAACATTGTAACAAACCTGTATAAAGCTACTGAACACTAGACCGTTAACATTGTAACAAACCTGCATCAAACTACTGAACACTAGACCGTTAACATTGTAGCAAACCTGCATCAAACTACAAAACACTAGACCGTTAACATTGTAACAAACCTACATTAAACTACTGAACACTAGACCGTTAACATTACAACAAACCTGCATCAAACTACCAAACACTAGACTGTTAACATTGCAACAAACCTGCATCAAACTACCAAACACTAGACCGTTAACATTGTAACAAACCTGCATCAAACTACTGAACACTAGACCGTTAACATTATAACAAACCTGCATCAAACTACTGAACACTAGACCGTTAACATTGTAACAAACCTGCATCAAACTACTGAACACTAGACCGTTAACATTGTAACAAACCTGCATCAAACTACTGAACACTAGACCGTTAACATTGTAACAAACCTGCATCAAACTACTGAACACTAGACCGTTAACATTGTAACAAACCTGCATCAAACTACTGAACACTAGACCGTTAACATTGTAACAAACCTGCATCAAACTACTGAACACTAGACCGTTAACATTGTAACAAACCTGTATCAAATTACTGAACACTAGACCGTTAACATTGTAACAAACCTGCATCAAATTACAAAACACTAGACCGTTAATATTGTAACAAACCTGCATCAAACTACCAAATACTAGACCGTTAACATTGTAACAAACCTGCATCAAACTACTAAACACTAGACCGTTAACATTGTAACAAACCTGTATAAAACTACTGAACACTAGAGCGTTAACATCGTAACAAACCTGTATCAAATTCGAATCCTTTCTCACGAAAGGTGTGACATGAACCACCAGCTCGCCCATGCTGCTCCAGGACCAGAACCTTGTGTCCAGCCCGGGATAATAGTGACGCCACACCCAGTCCTCCGAACCCACTCCCTATCACTATATCGTCAATGTCTTCAGGGATCTTGGCAACGCTGAACTCTGGAACGAAAAGGGAGTTAAGTATATTATTATTATTTATCCACCATTCACTCGAAAATACAAGCTCATGTAAATTTTCGCTAGATTTATCTGGTATTATTTACAAATCAATTGGTTAAAGATGCTCCACCGCTGACAAATGGTATTTTTTCACCATCAAAATCAGGAGTAGACGTCCGATTTTAGTATTTTTCTTCGGTTACAAAAGTTACTTACTTTACACCATTACCACCCTTGAAAAGTTTGAGTTTCTAATTTTACTTAAAGTTAAGAATATGGAAAAATAATTAATTGCATCCCGAAAAAAATCGGAGGCACTATATTCTATATGGAATGAAATAATGATTTGGCATATATATACACGATTAAACACCAATTATTATTCAAATGATGAATATCATTTATGCTCTGTCGGCGGTGGAGCATCTTTAAGATATCTATCACTATTACTAGAACGAACGTAAATAAACACAGCTTTTAATTGGAACTTTAATAAGATAATGCAGTTACATTGATGTTTCCGAATATCGGACCGTTCCCCGACAATTGCCAAACGACGTTTTTAAACTTCACACATTGATTTAGTTTATAAGATAAACGTCTTTTTGACAACTAGGGTCTTTTAAGGACTGCCTCTCGTGTGTCCAATGTGTTGCGGTGCGTGTTTTGGGAGGCTGTGGTATATTCGTGTTGTTTCTCTTTATAAAAGTGGAACTGTTTCCCTTTCACAGTGCTATATCACTAAAACATGTCGCCGAAGACACCAAACAAGCACACCCCACCCGGGCACATTATACTGAACGCTAGGCAGGAGCACAAACTACGTACCATGTAATAGACTATAGCGTGTTTCGGTACAGAACCCAGAGCCTTCTTCACAAGAGCGAGCGCTCAACTGAAGGCCAAAAGTGAGGCGGTGTCAAGGATTTGTTTGTTTGTTTGTTTGATTATTTTAAGGTCCTATTGACAGCAATGGTCATGTAAGGACTGCCTCCAATGTATGCAGTGTGTATGAAGTGCGAGATGTGGTTTTGGGAGAATGCATTAGTGGAACTGTTGCCCTCTTTATAGTGCTATATCACAGAAGCATGCCGCCGGAGACACCAAGCAACACACCCCACCAAATCACATTAAACTGATAACGGGCGAACCAATCGTCCCACTCCCTGTTTGGTGAGCGCTAAGCAGGAGCAGAAACTAACACTATTATAGATTTTGGTGTGTCTCGGCCATGGGGACAGAATCCAGATCCTTTCTCACAGGGGCGAACGCTCAACTCAAGGCCAAAAGGCGTGCCAAGGCAGGCATTAGGGTGTCAAGGGAGACGTTATGATGAGAAATGATAATATTGGCCTTTTACGATATCATACAATATTGGCAGCAGGTTCAATACCAGCTGCAGTTTAAATATTGACAATTTTTCAACCTACTTTAACGTCAATGTTTTGGAATTTTCTTTACATTTTTAAATGATTTCAGAGGTATATCTGTACTTCGCCATTTGAAAACTGCAAGTTTATATGTCATTGAAGTTTAACGAGCCATCGACAGCCAGGGCAATTTAGGGCCAAACTTGGATAGTCGGTATTCTGACTAAGGTATATTTGTTGGTAATTGGGAGTGATTCAAATTGGACATTTCTAGCTCTCCAATTCAAGAAAGGAAATGGCACAAATATTGTCTGCCGATCTTGATGTTTCTGCGATTCAGGTTATCTTCGACAATGCGGTCAAGTCCTAATGATGACATACATGTATCATATATCTGTATCGTGAAACAGAAAACGCATTAAACTGAAGAATGCAGATACAGGACTACTATTGTTATGTTAGGTTAACCGCCTTTTGCACCGTGTATTGTCTAAGTCGACACACAAGTGTAGTTACAAATCTCGGTCAAAATGACAATAATCAATTTCACATCTATATATATTGTACGTCCACTGGTTAGATAACTGACCGAAATAGACATAAATCGTCAATGAGGTATATAAGTATATGGAACAAAGTGTCGAGTATTCCTGTTTCAGCGTCTACTCACCATTCAATAGACTCTTTCTCCATAGTATGGTTCCACAACTCGTGGTGCATCGTTCTGACTACAAAGTTTTTGTTTTGTTTTTTTTTCTGTACGGAATATTGAATGGATTTGCTGTTGATTTGTTTGAATAAAACTAATGAACAACGAGCTATTTTGTTTGTTTAATTTTGTTAGATTATTTAGCGTAATGTCATGTCTTCTTTTATAGCGTTATATCACTGAATAATGCCGCCGAAGACACCAAGGAACACACTCCCATTGGTTACATTATACTGACAACGGACGAACCAGTCGTCCCACTTTCTTAATGCTGAGCGCTAAGCAGGAGCAGAAACTACCACTTTTATAGATTTTAGTGTGACTCGGCCAGGGCACATGTTCCAGAGACGAGCGCTCAACAGAAGGTCAAAAGTATGGTGGTATCAAGGAAACGGTAGGAAGAAGGTAGTTAATAATGAAAAAGAGAAGAAAAGATATCATCCTAAATTTAGTCGCCTTTTCCGATCATGAAATAGGTACAGCAGGTACAATTCTGAGGCCCTACCTAGCTTCAGGGCAACGAGCTACTATCCCGTATACATTGCTTGTTTTGATTACTTATGGTTCGTTTCGAAGTCTTTGTGGTTATAGTTCGAACTCCGTTTGAATCATTCAGATTTTTTATGTTGATTAGTCCTTTAAATTTTGGTTCCGCTGTGTGGTTCTTGAGCAGTTGTTAATATTTTGACACAGATTTTGTATTTTGTATCGCATATTACCTTGCAATGAAGTTGCCCCGATTAACATCTATTAAACTGAAGTATTCAACGTGTGTGACTTAGTTCTTTAATGAACCACTTTATTGGTCAAGCGTTTCTGACTTTGAGGTCTGTTCCTCTGTTGAAGTCCCATGTATGGGGGCATTGGGGTCAAATAAACAATAACGGAATTGATTTTACAATGACTGGCCTCGGTACAAACAAACTTGACTGATAATCTGTCCTGTACATTGCACCCCATGGGTTACATATGGGTATAGAATGCCTTATATATGTAGATATCATGTCAATGCATTAATCGAATATATATATGTATATATACAGGTCAGGTTCAGTGGGGTCAAACGAATATGTTTCAAGCAATTGGATCAGATGTAAATACCCAATTAAGTTTACAGACACAGAACTGGATTCAAAATAATGAAGTATTATATTGACTTACATCTGCATGTTTCGTAAGCGATAACATATTGATATCACCTTACATGAAAATGAAGGGCATGTCAATGCACACATTGAATTAATGTAGTTATACACATGTTGCTTAAGTAGGAGAAATCGTGACACGAATTTAAAGTTTATACAAACACACCAACTATATATAAACCGTAGTGGCTAAAATACAATATCTACATTAAGAACATTTCACGAAGATGACAAGTGTTTTAAATGTAAATTTACCATTTAAAAAAGTAAGTCTAAAATATTTCACAAATATCACTACCGTACATTATGTCTCCAATTGTGCCATGCGAGTCAAGAATACACGAACATGTTTACAAGCAAAATGGCTTGATCTGTCCGTAACAACATCGTCGATGGTTGTAGGGGGCTTCTAGCATCCCATAATGTTACAGGTACAGTTTCAGAAGTAGTTCTTTAAACTTACGCCTGGGGACGGGCATGTGAGTTAATAAAATTGTGGTTTTATTTTATTTTTTTGTAACCTACATAGTTTTGTAAAATTCATACTTAGTGAACCTATATCTTAGAATAACAATATATTCAGCACGCGTCGTGCAAATTTTGGCACAGTTACAAAAAGTCTTTGATAAAACTACTTAACATTTTCAATTGTAATTCCATACATTTTATTTCTATTACCCATGCCCACGTGTTTGTATGGTATTTTCATCGTCATCATCGGCATGAAATAGTTTCTGTATACATTGAATTTCTATACTTTGGTATCTCACACAAAGACAGATATATTTATGTAAACAAGCTTGATACAATAATTCTTGTGTTCAAATACATAATTTGGTAAATAATATACAAAACAAAAGTTTCATTTTCAGTGTACTTAGTATTCATTCTACTTTAGTTAGTATACAGTGTTTTAATACCAGTGTACTTAGTATTCATTCTACTTTAGTTAGTATACAGTGTCATTCTACTTTAGTTAGTATATAGAGATTAAATAAATACCTGTTAGACAGTACACATGTTCTAGATTTTACTCACTATATGTACATTATCAGCACACACGTGTCCTGTACATGTACTCACTATTTTTCAGTACATTCTTCCTGGCTCCTTTATCCGTATTGATGTCCACAATCGGCTTCACGTGTTTCTGAGAGAACGGATTCCTGCCACGCTCCTCTCGTCTGCCCTTCCCCCAGAGACAGAACCCCAGGGCAGCGGCTATACATACACACGACACACCCACGGGGTACAGTTTCAGACCCCACAGGTAAAACTGGACATCGCTTAGCGTGGTCATCGCTGCAGACGCCATCTCAAACAGTTATATATGTGTAAGTCGATATTGTTGTCTCTGAACTTTGACCCCTGAGATCAACCTGCACACGTACAGTAGCGTGAATCGAGCCACTACTACATAATCATAGGCGATGATGTCATGCGTCTCCATGCTCACATGCTACCGCTGGAAATTTAATGCATGAATGGTTTGTTATAGTCGGTTATAGATGTAAGGAGTGCTGCGATGTTGGACTGTTCAAATAGCACACCACATGTTAAGTGTCGCAATAAACAGCTGGAGATATCGAGCTTTGCAACCGTAATATCTGGTATGGATTTCGAGAGTTTTAATGGACTATGATCGCCTAGTATTCTTTAAACAGTTGCGTGTATGGTATTACTTATTTGAAATGTCCCTACCTCTGTCCCTATTGCATGATATTGTAAAAAACGACTGAATTTGTTATCTTGTCTTTTCCTTCTTTCACCCAACCTGCTGTCTCCGAGTGCCATCTATATTTTCGCCGTTGCGAGAAAGGCTTTGGATTCTGTGCCTTGGCTGTGACACACCATTGTCTATAAAAGTGGTAGTTACTGTTCCTGCTTAGCGCCCAGTATTAGTGAAGTGGGACGACTGGCTTGTTCGTTGTCAGTATAATAGGACCAGGAACATGCTTTCTAAACCAAACATTTTCGTCCCCAACCTTTCACCAACGAAGTGAGATCCATTTCTACACTTGACGCGATGACATTTGAACTCGATGATATTTTATCCCACTCCTCATTGCATAATATAATAAAACAATTTACACGTGAAAATCGTATGTCTAAGCAATTCATGTTTCAGAACAAGAATATTGCGTCCCAATGAAAGAACAAAACTCAACCTCATGTAACATGAAAATGCCATACATCATTGTGGTATGATTCCGAAAGCGAAATATTCAGACAATGAGAGTCAGTATCCGGTATGATTAGATTTATGACTTTAACCCAATGAACAACACGTTCAGTACAATTACGTGTGTATGTTATAGGACTGTAATGTCGTATATACATGCGATGCGCTGACATATCGTAAGAGAAAATATAGTAATTATTTAACTACGATTAAATAATGGGGCAGAAATTTGTTTGTTTGATTAATTAACGTCCTATTAACAGCTATGGTCATGTAAGGACGGCCTCTCATGTATGCGATGTGTTGCGTGTGTGTTGTGCGAGATGTGTGTTATGGGAGAATGGATTAAATTCCTGTTGTGTCTTCTTGGAACTGTTGCCCTTTTTATAGTGCTGTATCACTGAAGCATGCCGCCGAAGACACCAAGCAACACACCCCACCCAGTCACATTATACTGACAACGGGCGAACCAGTCGTCCCACTCCCTGTATGCTGAGCGCTAAACAGGTGCAGAAACTACCACTTTTAATGTCTAGGCGAGGGGACAGAACCCAGAGCCTTCCTCACAGGCTTCGCTCATCCAAAAGCGAGGTAGTGTCAAGGTAAGAGTTGTCCTGCAGGTAGGGCGTTAAAATCTTACCTGATGTCCATATCTTACATGATCTTTAAAGTCGACTAAATTTAGGACATTATTGTTTTAATGCAACACGTAGCGCTTGTATCATAGCTATCTGGTATACTAAATGTGTAGGACTTGCCCTACAATGACATCTAGTGGGGACCTCTTGAACCGTTTCATTAATAAATTTCCATTCATGAAATTCCTTATTCATTGAATAATATTCCTTTGGACCAATCAGAATGTGGCCTTTCAATGACTGCATTACCTATGAAGCAGTCATGGGAAGACTACCTTTTAATTGGTAAAATATATTTGACACACAGTTCAATCTAGGTAGGGCGTTAAAATTGTACCTGCTGCCCCTATCGCATGATCGTAAAAGGCGAATAAATTTAGGATATTATCTTTTCTCTCCTTCCTAACTGACTTTATCTTTCCTAATGCCTCCTTTGGCACCGCCTCACTTTTGGCCTTGAGATGAGCGTTCGCCCCTGTGTGGAAGGCTCTGGGTTCTGTCCCCTGGCCGAGACACACCAAAGTATGTAAAAGTGGTAGTTTCTACTCCCGCTTAGCGTTCAGCATACAGGGAGTTGGACGACTGGTTCGCCCGTTGTCAGTATAATGTGACCGGATGGGGTGTGTAACATTTTGTCTTCGGCGGCATTCTTCAGTGATATACATGTAACACTATAAAAAGGGCAACAGTTTCACTATACAAGAATACACAACAGGAACATACCGCAGTCTCCCAAGACACGCACCTCGCACGTCATACATGCTGCACACTGCATGCATGGGAGGCCGTGCTAACATGACCATAGCTGTTAATAGGACGTTAAAATAGTCAAACAAACAAACAGGTCTACCTTATACCAGTACTCCCTGACTGTCGTCTGTGTATACACACAATCTATGCACACTGATGACTCTGTCTAACTAGGGCCCTGCAGGTAGGGCGTTAAAATTGTACCTGCTGCCCCTATTATTGCATGATCGTAAAATGCGACTAAATTTAGGATCTTATTTTTTCTGTCTTCCTAAATTACTTTATTCTTCCTAAAGTCTCCTTTGACACCGCCTCACTTTTGGCCTTGAGTTGAGCGTTCGCCCCTGTGAGGAAAGCTCTGGGTTCTGTCCCCTGGCCTAGACACAGCATAGTCTATAAAAGTGGTAGTAGTTTCTGTTCCTGCTTAGCGCTCACCTGTTGTCAGTATAATGTGACCGGTTGGGGTGTGTTGCTTGGTGTCATCGGCGGCATGCTTCAGTAATATAGCACTTTTACAAGGGCAACAGATCCACTATACAAGAAGACACAACATAAATATACCGCAGTCTCCCCAAAATATGCACCTCGCAATTCACAGACGCTACACACTGCATAAATGAGAGGCCGTCCTTACATGACCATAGCTGTTAATTGGACGTTAATTAATCAAACAAACAAACAAACTGTCTAACTTACATAATTTCTGTTAATGATTATTCATATTGGACCTACTCTCTAAGGCTTATAGACCTTTCTGTGATCAGTTGAATATTCTTGAAATAATTGATATCAAAGTCTTTATACTATTTATATTATTTATATTTATATTTTTATATGCTCCAAAGGGAAGTTCGTTCGTGGGATTTTGGGAACGGGTTTTTTTCATGTTTAGTTTCAAATGCACCAATCTCTATCTTTGTCAAATCTGAAATGCACTGTTTGAAAATAAGTATAATGTTAAGGAGCTTTTTGAAAATGGGTAAAATACGAATTGGAAGGTTGAACTGTCGGGGTCTTGCAAGTGATTTGGTTAAGAGACGGGACATTTTTCATAGATGTCGATCAAAATATGATATTTCTATATTAGTAGATACACACAGTGATGCGAGTACAGAATCGCTATGGAGAAATGAGTGGGGAGGTGATATAAAACTTGCGTCTTTTTCTTAGAATAGTAGAGGCGTCGCAATTCTTTTTAAAAATTCATTTGACTACAATGTAGAAAATGAATATAAAGATCCAAACGGAATATTATTAAATATTATTGTCCAAAACATAAAGCTAACTTTATGTGCAGTATATGGTCCAAATGAAGATAATCCTTTATTTTTTAGCAACCTTCAAAATAGAATTGAAGCTTTTGGAAACGACTCTTTAATAATAGCATGGGATTGGAATGTGGCGCTTGACTATGAAGTAGACACTGTGAATTATCGCAAAGAAAATAATACTAAAGCTAATAATGAAATTCATAACATGATTCAAAATTTAGATTTAGTTGACGTCTGGAGAGAATTTAATGTGGACGAAAGAAAATATACATGGTTTGGGCCGAATGGGAAAAAAAGTAGGTTAGATTATTTTTCGGTATCTGCTGATCTACAAAACAATATTCTTACTGCACGTATGGACTTTGCTTATAAATCTGATCATTCCCCTATTTTTGTAGAAATTGAATTTATTAAACAACAGCGTTGGAGGGGGACATGGAAATTCAATAATAGTCTTCTCGGCGATCCCGAATATATAAACCTAGTTAAATATATCATCACGTAAGTCGTCTTACAATATAGAAAAAAACGAAAAAATTGATTTAAACCCCCCAGAATTTGATATTAGTGATAAGTTATTTTGGGAAACTTTAAAGCTAATAATAAGGGGAAAAACCATTAGCTATTCATCATTTAAAAAAGAGAACGACAAAAACAGGAAAATAATCTAGAAAACGAACTACATCAGTTATATAATAGACACCAATCTGAACAAAATTCACAATTACTACAAACTATTTCAGAAACGGAGGGTAAATTGAAAATATTACGAGAAAAAAACGTAAAGGGTTTGATCACTAGAGCAAAAGTGCGATGGAGAGTCGAAGGTGAAAAAAGTACAAAGTATTTCTGTAATCTCGAAAAACGACAATTTAACGAAAAAATGATCTCTAAACTTATAAATGACAACGATAAACAATTTACAGGGTATTCTTCATGAACAATCGGTTTTTTACTCAAATCTTTATAACTCAAAGGGAACTCTGTTTAACATTATTCACCGTGATTCTTTTTTAATGATAATAATCCATTTATTACCAAACTGACAGACGAGCAAAATATTTCAATGGATGGCCCACTCAATGCGGAAGAATGTTTAAAAGTTTAAAAAAATATGAGTAATGGAAAATCACCAGGTTTAGGCGGATTTACTGTAGAATTTTACAAATTTTTTTGGTCAGATCTAAAATCTTTTTTAATAAAATCCATTAATTAATCTCTTACAGATCAGGAAATGTCAATTAGTCAGCGTCGTGGATTGATTAAATGTATTCCAAAACAAGGGAAATCAAAACTATTCATAAAAAATTGGAGACCAATTACATTATTGAATGTAGATTATAAAATCGCTTCATCTTGTATAGCTAACAGAATTAAAAAAGTTCTAGTTGATATCAAAAGGTTGGTATATAGGAGAATGCACAAGAATTATAAGTGACATAATTGAAAAGACAGAAGAGAATAATCAAGCAGGTATTTTATTAATGTTAGATTTTGAAAAAGCTTTCGATTCCATTGAGTAGGCATTCATAGAAAGATGTTTGCGATTTTTTGGTTTAAGCAATTTTATTTTAAATTGTTTTAAATCTTTATATTCAAATATTTCAGCCTCTGTAGAAAACAATGGTCACCTCTCCAACTCTTTTCAAGTTACACGCGGAGTACGATAGGGTGATCCTTTGTCTCCATACCTTTTTATTATATGTATTGAATTACTTAGTGCAGCAATTAAATTTGAACCCGATGTAAAAGGGATAATTATTAATAACTCTGAATATCTTATCA
>SAYR01029910.1:1183229-1271025 GCA_004382745.1 Argopecten irradians irradians
CGTGAGCCATCAAAAGAAGGCCAAAAGTGGGGCTGTGTCAAGGGAGAACGTTAGGCATGAAGAAAAAGATAATACCTA
Organism: Argopecten irradians irradians; assembly: GCA_004382745.1. Lineage (NCBI taxonomy): Eukaryota > Metazoa > Mollusca > Bivalvia > Pectinida > Pectinidae > Argopecten > Argopecten irradians. The sequence continues at coordinate 1,183,308 of SAYR01029910.1, forward strand.
AATTAAGTTCACCTTTCGCGATCATGCAATAGGGGCAAGCAGGTACAAATTTGCGACCCATCTGCAGGGTGGATGTGTCATCCGGGTGTTAGTCAAGTAGCACTATAAAAAAGGATAAGTTCTCCCAAATTATACATTCACAACACTTGCACTCATTTAGGAAGGCCCTTACTTAATGACTCTGCGAACGTTTAAACCCTAATGAAATAAACCAAACAAGACCACAGATTCATCAGGAAGTGTTAATGATACTTCATGACCCAATGCACGATTATCGTAAAAGGCGATCTAAGTTGTGACTTTCTTTCTCTCTTTCTCTAATGAACATTTTTCTGAACTCTGCATCACAATTTGGCATTTTGCTGAAGGGTGTCCAATGTGTGAAGATGGCTCTTGGGTGTTCCGTCGTCTAGCTGAGAAAAAACACAGTATTCTATCAAAAATACTGTAGTTCTAATGGTTGCTTAGCGCTAATTATAAGCCAGACAGAAACTAGTACCTTTTCTTAGACTGTGGTGTGTCCTCGGACAGGAGACAGAACCCAGAGCCTTCCTCACAGGGTGAGCACTCAGTCGAAGGCCCAGAATGAGGCGGTGTCAATATGAGATGTTAGGCAGAAGCCCGTTAAGAAACAATTGTAAAGAAATGAACCGTACTCAAAGTACTGCAAACACAGAAAAATAGAATAAAATCAAATGAATCTCCAAAATCAAAAATATATATACCAATTTAGTATAAAGGACTTTTTTTCTTTTTGAATATTTTTTATTGCATCAATCACATATAAAAGTTACAATTTTCTAAATGCTCCCATGAAAACATGTATAACAGATACAATATATGTTAATAACTTATAATAATATTTCATTCTAAAATAAGCTTGATACTTTCCCATTTCTGTCGGTTCTTATTTGCTGCGTTTTGGAGTAAGCATATAGGTCGAATACTGATCAATGCATCTGTAATTTCTAATAAATGTCTTAAATATTCCCCAATTTGGAATATTTATCATATTGTCGCCATTAAAGATATATATTTTTTAACCAATAATATGCATACATTTTAGACCTGTCAATGAATGTTTTCTTACCAGACCAAATAGGAAAATAACAGGATTTCTTTCCAATACAACATTATATTTAAGATTAACAGAAATTATTAGACCTGTCTAGAGTGCTTGGCTATGTGGACAATTCCAGAAAAGATGCAATATTGTTTCAGATGCCCCAACTACAAAAATTACATTGATTTCTAATAATATTTCGTTTTAAAAGGCATTGAATTTGTGAAAGAAGATTCTATGTAATCATTCTAAATTGTAAAGTTTGTAATTTTGAGTGGTTTGTCTCCTGAAATGGAAGAGCATGGATGCTTTCCCATTGATCTTTACTAAGGGAAACATCTAAAAACAACATGCCATTTTCATGAGTTTGGAGAGATAGACAAACACCCAAGGACAATATTTTGTGATAGAAAATCTACATGGTTTTTCAAGTATTCTGATCTGTGTAAATTATCATGTAAAACATTTTCAATATTTTTGCCATAGCTCTTTACCATTCTCTTCCAGTCTCTAGGTATTGCGCTAATAATACTATTATAAAACATAAAATTGATATTTACATTGATATTTCTGAACAAGATTATTAAAAGACATAATATTTCCGTTTTCGTCTATTATGTCGTTAAAATAGAAAACGCCTTCGTTGCATAAATATTTTGAAAAATATTGTTTTTCTATTAACTTTGTATTTCTTTATTGAACCATAGAGGCTGTAAGAGAACAACTTCTGGGGCTGCTGGGGGGATGTCGTACAGATTTCCCCATTTATACAAACTTTCACTCCAAAACTTTCCAAGATTGTGGCTTTTTATAACTTCATCTAGACCACATTTTGTTAAGCTCCATATTCTATCTCCCCCAAAAAGCTCAATGTCATCAATTAATAATTTTTCCAATCTGCGTAATTATTTGTGTCTAAGCATTTTTTTATCCAGATAAGTTTTTAAAGATTTGCTGTAAGAAAAATATCCGGAACTTTTAGACCTCCGTCATTATAGTCACCAATTAAAAGATTTATTAAGATCGCTTAAGCTTGTCAACTTTACTATTCCATAAAAAATGAAAAAAATAAAAATGAAAAAAATAATACCTGAAATTTCTCTAGGATCTTAAAATGTGGACTAGGAATTACAGTTTAATATTTGTACAATAATGGGAAATGCTCAAGTTTTGATAACAGTCACTCTCCCAATAATAGACAGGTTTCTAAAAGACAATCTGAGAGAAGAGATTCGATAGATTTCAATTGTCAGTAAAATTCTCTTCATAAATGTTTTTCTTTTGATAAAATTATGATTATGTTCTGTTTCAATTTCCTCCCCGCAGCCCCCGTTTCAATCCCAATCCATACAGCCTGTGACTTATCAAAATTAGTTTTAAGACCAGAACACTCTCCATAGATGTCGATCAAATAATAGTGATTTTGCTAAGGATCTTGCATCCATCATCAAGTATCAGTGTGGAGTCGTCAGCGTATTGAACATCGCAATGAAAATAATACTAAGGCTAATAATGAAATTCATAACATGATTCAAAATTTAGATTTAGTTGACGTCTGGAGAGAATTTAATGTGGACGAAAGAAAATATACATGGTTTGGGCCGAATGGGAAAAAAAGTAGGTTAGATTATTTTTCGGTATCTGCTGATTTACAAAACAATATTCTTACTGCAGGTATGGACTTTGCTTATAAATCTGATCATTCCCCTATTTTTGTAGAAATTGAATTTATTAAACAACAGCGTTGGAGGGGGACATGGAAATTCAATAATAGTCTTCTCGGCGATCCCGAATATATAAACCTAGTTAAAAATATCATCACGGAAGTCATCTTACAATATATTGATTTTTTTTTTACAAAAATTGATTTAAACCCCCCAGAATTTGATATTAGTGATAAGTTATTTTGGGAAACTTTAAAGCTAATAATAAGGGTAAAAACCATTAGCTATTCATCATTTAAAAAAAGAGAACGACAAAAACAGGAAAATAATCTAGAAAACGAACTACATCAGTTATATAATAGACACCAATCTGAACAAAATTCACAATTACTACAAGCTATTTCAGAAACGGAGGGAAAATTGAAAATATTACGAGAAAAAAAAGTAAAGGGTTTGATCACTAGAGCAAAGGTGCGATGGAGAGTCGAAGGTGAAAAAAGTACAAAGTATTTCTGTAATCTCAAAAAACGATAACTTAACGAAAAAATGATCTCTAAACTTATAGATGACAACGGTGAAGAAATAAACAATTTACAGGGTATTCTTCATGAACAATCATTTTTTTACTCAAATCTTTATAATTCAAAGGGAACTCTGTTTAACAATATTCACCGTGATTCTTTTTTTAATGATAATAATCCATTTATTACCAAACTGACAGACGAGCAAAAGATTTCAATGGATGGCCCACTCAATGCGGAAGAATGTTTAAAAGTTTAAAAAAAATATGAGTAATGGAAAATCACCAGGTTTAGACGGATTTACTGTAGAATTTTACAATTTTTTTTGGTCAGATTTAAAATCTTTTTTAACAAAATCCGTTAATCAATCTCTTACAGATCAGGAAATGTCAATTAGTCAGCGTCGTGGATTGATTAGATGTATTCCAAAACAAGGGAAATCAAAACTATTCATAAAGAATTCGAAACCTCTTTAGACATTATTGAATGTAGATTATAAAATCGCTTCATCTTGTATAGCTAACAGAATTAAAAAAGTTCTAGTTGATATCAAAAGGTCGGTATATAGGAGAATGCACAAGAATTATAATTATAAGTGACATAATTGAAAAGACAGAAGAGAATAATCAAGCAGGTATTTTATTAATGTTAGATTTTGAAAAAGCTTTCGATTCCATTGAGTGGGCATTCATAGAAAGATGTTTGCGATTTTTTGGTTTTAGCAATTTTACTTTAAATTGTTTTAAATCTTTATATTCAAATATTTCAGCCTCTGTAGAAAACAATGGTCACCTCTCCAACTCTTTTCAAGTTACACGCGGAGTACGATAGGGTGATCCTTTGTCTCCATACCTTTTTATTATATGTATTGAATTACTTAGTGCAGCAATTAAATTTGAACCCGATGTAAAAGGGATAATTATTAATAACTCTGAATATCTTATCAGTCAATACGCTGACGACTCCACACTGATACTTGATGATGATGCAAGATCCTTAGCAAAATCACTATATTTGATCGACATCTATGGAGAGTGTTCTGGTCTTAAAACTAATTTTGATAAGTCAAAGGCTGTATAGATTGGGCTGAAACGGGGCTGCGGGGAGGAAATTGAAACAGAACATAATCATAATTTATCAAAAGAAAAAATTTATGAAGAGAATTTTACTGACAAATTGAAATCTATCGTATCTCCTCTCTCAGATTGGTCTTTTAGAAACCTGTCTATTATTGGGAGAGTGACTGTTATCAAAACTTGAGCATTTCCCATTATTGTACAAATATTAACTGTAATTCCTAGTCCACATTTTAAGATCCTAGAGAAATTTCAAGTATTATTTTTTCATTTTTATTTTTTCATTTTTTATGGAATAGTAAAGTTGACAAGCTTAAGCGATCTTAATAAATCTTTTAATTGGTGACTATAATGACGGAGGTCTAAAAGTTCCGGATATTTTTTCTTACAGCAAATCTTTAAAACTTATCTGGATAAAAAAATGCTTAGACACAAATAATTACGCAGATTGGAAAAATTATTAATTGATGACATTGAGCTTTTTGGGGGAGATAGAATATGGAGCTTAACAAATTGTGGTCTAGATGAAGTTATAAAAAGCCACAATCTTGGAAAGTTTTGGAGTGAAATTTTGTATATATGGGGAATCTGTACGACATCCCCCCAGCAGCCCCAGAAGTTGTTCTCTCCCAGCCTCTATGGTTCAATAAAGAAATAAAAGTTAATAGAAAAACAATATTTTCAAAAATATTATGCAACGAAGGCGTTTTCTATTTTAACGACATAATAGACGAAAACGGAAATATTATGTCTTTTAATAATCTTGTTCAGAAATATCATGTAAATATCAATTTTATGTTTTATAATAGTATTATTAGCGCAATACCTAGAGACTGGAAGAGAATGGTAAAGAGCTATGGCAAAAATATTGAAAATGTTTTACATGATAATTTAACACAGATCAGAATACTTGAAAAACCATGTAGATATTTCTATCACAAAATATTATCCTTGGTGTTTGTCTATCCTCACCAAACTCATGAAAAATGGCATGTTGTTTTAGATGTTTCCCTTAGTAAAGATCAATGGGAAAGCATCCATGCTCTTCCATTTCAGGAGACAAACCACTCAAAATTACAAACTTTACAATTTAGAATGATACATAGAATCTTCTTCACAAATTCAATGCTTTTAAAACGAAATATTTTAGAACATCAATGTAATTTTTGTAGTGGGGCATCTGAAACAATATTGCATCTTTTCTGGAATTGTCCACATAGCCAAGCACTCTAGACAGGTCTAATAAATTCTGTTAATCTTAAATATAATGTTGTATTGGAAAGAAATCCTGTTATTTTCCTATTTGGTCTGGTAGAAAACATTCAATTGACAGGTCTAAATGTATGCATATTATTGGTTAAAAAATATATATCTTTAATGCGACAATATGATAATATTCCAAATTGGGAAATATGTAAGACATTCATTAGAAATTACAGAGCCATTGATCAGTATTCGACCTATATGCTTACTCCAAACGCAGCAAATAAGAACCGACAGAAATGGGAAAGTATCAAGCTTATTTTAGAATGAAATATTATTATAAAGTTATTAACATATATTGTATCTGTTATACATGTTTTCATGGAGAGCATTTAGAAAATTGTAACTTTTATATGTGATTGATGCAATAAAAAATATTCAAAAGAAAAAAAAGTCTTTATACTAAATGGTATATATATTTTGATTTGGAGATTCATTTGATTTTATTCTATTTTTCTGTGTTTGCAGTACTTTGAGTACGTTCATTTCTTTACAATTGTTTCTTAACGGGCTTCTGCCTAACATCTCATATTGACACCGCCTCATTTCTGGCCTTCGACTGAGTGCTCACCCTGTGAGGAAGGCTCTGGGTTCTGTCTCCTGTCCGAGACACACCACAGTCTAGAAAAGTACTAGTTTCTGTTCCGGCTTATATAATTAGCGCTAAGCAACCATAGAAACTACAGTATTTTGATAGAATACTGTGTTTTTCTCAGCTAGACGACGGAACACCCAGAGCCATCTTCACATTGGACACCCTTCAGCAAAATGCCAAATGTGATGCAGAGTTCAGTAAGAAAAATGTTCATTAGGAAAAAGAAAGAAAAGAAAGTCACAACTTTAGTCGCCTTTACGATATCGTGCATTGGGTCATGAAGTATATAACACTTCCTGATGAATACTGTGGTCTTGTTTGGTTTATTTCATTAGGTTTAACGTTCGCAGAGTCATTTAAGTAAGGCCTCCTATGAGTGCAATGTGTGAATGTATAATTTGGGAGACTTATCCTTTTTATAGTGCTACTTGACTACACCGGATGACACATCCACCCTGCAGATGGGTCGTCAGATTTGTACCTGCTGCCCCTATTGCATGATCGCGAAAGGTGACTTAATTTAGGATATTATCTTTTCTTTCATCCTAACGTCTCCCTTGACACAGCCCCACTTTTTGCCTTCTTTTGAATGCTCACCCTTATGAGATAAGCTCTTGATTTTGTCCCCTGTCCGAAGTCTATAAAAGGGTTAGTTTCTGCTCTTGCTTAACGTTCAGCAAAGACTGGTTCTCCCGTTGTCAGTATAATGTGATCGTGAGGGGCGTGTTGCTTGGTGACATGCTTCAGTAATATAGCACTATAAAAAGGGCAAGACACAAGACGAATATACCACAGTCTCCCAAAACATGCACCACACTTCATACACGCTGCACATCGCATACACGGGAGGTCGTCCCTTCATGACCCTGGATGTTAATATAACCTTAATCTTGTAACAAGAGGGAAGGAAATGTAGCGGCCAGACCGGGATTCGTACCCGGAACCTCCGAACACTAGCTGAATGTTCTACCGCTGAGCTACCTGGTCACCGATGATCGATCCAGTCCAACCCAACTACAGTCGAAACAAGAACAAACAAAAGTACCTACCTGCACCTGGTCATATACCGTTAACAGGCAAACCAGGCGTCCCACTCCCTTTGTGCTGAACGTTAAGCAGAAATAACCACTTTTATAGTTACACTCAGGAAAGGGACGGAGACCTTCCTCACAGGGGCAAACACTCAACTCAAATTCAAAAATGATGTAGTGTCAACACAGAGGATACCCTGCAGGTAGGGCGTTATAATTGTACATGTTGTTCCTATATTGCCTCTTCAAGGCGACTTAATTTAGAATTTTATCGTTTCTCTTCCTTCCAGTTTTTTTTTCTTCCTAACGTTTCCATTGGCACCGCTTCACATTTTTTTACCAAAGAAATTTTTTATTCAATATTACCTAATATAATACAGTGTTTTTTTCCAACATAAGGTCTCTCGTACACATTTCCACATTTCTATATATTTTCCCTCTCTTTCAACAACTCTCAATATAATAATTTATATATTAATATAATCCCCACGGACGAGTACTTATCTTAATTTGAGTTTTTAATTTTGTGCTTTTTGACCACATGTGCATAATTACACAATTACTTCATATATACTGAATTATGATAAAAGAAAATGTAAATTTAAAGACATAATTTTGATATTAATGTAAATAAAAGAGATTCACTGATAACAAATAAGGGGGGATAATTCCTTTTCACCGCTTCACTTTTGGCCTTCGGTTGAGTTCATCATTTTGATGTAGACCCTGGCCAACACGCACCACAGTACATAGAAGTGGTAGAAGAAGAAAGTTAGTAAAGAGGAAGAAGAGAAAAGAAGAAAATATAAAATCCTATATTTAGTCGCCTTTTATGATATTATACAATAGGGGCAGCAGGTACAATTATAACTTGTTTGATTATTTTAACGTCCTATTAACAGTCGTGGTCATGTAAGGACGGTCTTCCATGTATGCAGTGTGTAGCGTGTGTGAAGTGCGAGGTGCATGTTTTGGGAGACTGCGGTATGTTCGTAAGTGTCTTCTTGCATAGCGGAAATTTTGCCCTTTTTATAGTGCTATATCACTGAAGCATGCCGCCGAAGACACCAGGCAACACACCCCACCTGGTCACAGTATACTGACAACGGGCGAACCAGTCGTCCCACTCAATTATAATGCTCTAACTGCAGGTCAAAGACAAGATAGATAAAAGAAAAAAAATAGCAAGTGGAAAGAGCAGAGCACAGAAGACGGATTTGTATCCGCAGGTTGTAGGGATCGAGAAGCACATGTAACAGACTGAGCGAGAGGAATATGAGGTGAGGAAACCTCAAATTAGCTACCAACCGATAACAATGCCAATGGAAATCGACATCAATCACTGATTACGGAAAGTAATAATAAATATTACGGTCATTGCGAAAGATTACATCATATTACCACTGAATATCACTTTCTTCAACGACAGAGCTCATCGTAGTCCCGTTACTATGCATGCGATAGAAGACAAGTTTGCAGAGGCATAGATCACTTAAGATGGACCAATGGAGAAAGTATGTGGTAGTAACACTGGTAATAGAAGAGGATGGATTAACCATCAAGACAAAGCGGTGTTTTGTCCAAGGGTACTCAGTGATGAGAGACGGGCTCCAAGGGTTCCAGCTCCACTCAGTGATGAGAGAGACGGATTCCATGGGTTCCAGCTCAACTCAGTGATGAGAAAGACGGGCCCCAAGGGTTCCAGCTCCACTCAGTGATGAGAGGGACGGGCTCCAAGGGTTCCAGCTCCACTCAGTGATGAGAGAGACGGGCCCCAAGGGTTCCAGCTCCACTCAGTGATGAGAGGAACGGGCTCCAAGGGTTCCAGCTCCACTCAGTGATGAGAGAGACGGGCCCCAAGGGTTCAAGCTCCACTCAGTGATGAGAGGGACGGGCTCCAAGGGTTCCAGCTTTACTCAGTGATGAGAGAGCCGGGTTCCAAGGGTTCCAGTTTCACTCAGTGATGTGAGAGACGGGCTCCAAGGGTTCCAGGTCAACTCAGTGATGGGAGGGACGGGCTCCAAGGGTTCCAGCTCCACTCAGTGATGAGAGGGACGGGCTCCATGGGTTCCAGCTCCACACAGTGATGAGAGGGACGGGCTTCAAGGGTTCCAGCTCCAGCTCCACTCAGTGATGTGAGAGACGGGTTCCAAGGGTTCAATGTCAACTCAGTGATGGGAAGGACGGGCTCCAAGGGTTCCAGCTCCACACAGTGATGAGAGGGACGGGCTCCAAGGGTTCCAGCTCGACACAGTGATGAGAGGGACGGGCTCCAAGGGTTCCAACTCAACTCAGTGACGAAAGAGACAGGTTTCACGGATTCCAGCTCCACTCAGTGATGAGAGACGGGCTCCAAGGGTTCCAGCTCAACTCAGTGATGGGAGGGACGGGCTCCAAGGGTTCCAGCTCATTTCAGTGACGAAAGAGACAGGTTTCACGGGTTCCAGCTCCACTTAGTGATGGGAGACGGACTCCAAGGGTTCTAGCTTCACACAGTGATGAAAGAGACGGGCTCCAAGGGTTCCAGCTCCACACAGTGATGAAAGAGACAGACTCCAAGGGTTCCAGCTCCACACAGTGATGAAAGAGACGGGCTCCAAAGGTTCCAGCTCAACTCAGTGACGAAAGAGACAGGTTTCACGGGTTCCAGCTCCACTCAGTTATGGGAGACGGGCTCCAAGGGTTCCAGCTCCACACAGTGATGACAGAGACGGGTCCCAAGGATTCCAGCTCCACACGGTGATGACAACGACGGGCCCCAAGGGTTCCAGCTCCACACAGAGATGAGAGAGACTTGCCCCAAGGGTTCCAGCTCCACACAGTGATGACAGAGACGGGCTCCAAGGGTTCCAGCTCCACAAGGTGATGACAGTGACGGGCCCCAAGGGTTCCAGCTTGACACTGTGACGTAAGAGACGGGCTCAAAGGGTTCCAGCTCCACTAAGTAATGATTGAAACGGGATCCAAGGGTTCCAGCTCCACTAAGTGATGGGAAAGATGGGCCCCAAGGGTTCCAGCTCCACACAGTGATGAGAGAGATGGGCCCAAAGGGTTCTAGCTCCACACAGTGATGAGAGAGATGCGCTCCAATAGTTCCAGCTCCACACGGTTATGTGAGAGACGGGCTCCAAGGGTTCCAGCTCCACTCAGTGATTGGAGACGGGCCCCAAGGGTTCCAGCTTGACACTGTGACGTGAGAGACGGGCTCAAAGGGTTCCAGCTCCACTAAGTAATGATTGAAACGGGATCCAAGGGTTACAGCTCAACGCAGTGATGAAAGAGGCGGGCTCAAAAGGTTTCAATCTCCACTCAGTGATGGGAGAGACGGGCTCCAATGGTTCCAGTTCCACACAGTGAAGAGAGAAACGGTCTCCAAGGGCTCCAGCTCGATGTGAGAGACGGGATTGAAGGGTTCCAGCTCAACACTCACGTAAGGGACATGCTTCAAGGGTTCCAGCTTGACACTGTGACGTGAGAAACGGGCTCAAAGGGTTCCAGCTCCACTTAGTAATGATTGAGACGGGATCAAAGGGTTCCAGCTCCACTCAGTGATGGGAGATGGGCTCCAAGAGTTCCAGCTCCACACAGTGATGAGAGAGATGGGCTCCAAGGGTTCCAGCTCCACACGGTGATGTGAGAGACGGGCTCCAAGGGTTCCAGCTCCACTGTGATTGGAGATGGGCTCCAAGAGTTCCAGCTCAACTCAGTGACAAAAGAGACGGGCTCCAAAGGTTCTAACTACACAAAGTGATGAGAGAGACGGGCTCCAAGGGTACCAGCTCGTCGTCAGAGACGGGATCGAAGGGTTCCAGCTCCACTCTGTGATGAGAGAGACGGGCTCCAATGGTTCCAGCTCCACACAGTGAAGAGAGAAACGGGCTCCAAGGGTTCCAGCTCGACACTGTGACATGAGAGAAGGGCTCAAAGTGTTTCAGCTCCAATCAGTAATATGAGACTTGCAGCGGTAAAGGAACAACCAGAGGAAGAAAAGGAGTGAAGGTTTGGCTGATTACAACTTCGCTTGCCAACTGTACACTAGTCAACGATACTGAACCCTCACAGATGTCACATCAAAAGTAACGCAGTTGTACCCCTTCTTTTTACGTAATAAGCAACCAATGAAAACCTCGTATTATTACTGTATGTATTGAAAAATTGTAGCGCCCTTTGAGATGTACATGTTGTTTGCGACAGATTCAAAATACCAACAATAATCATATCTGTGAGGCATTAGTTTGTCAGTTCAGACACTGGTTTTTGTGTGTCATGTTTCAGTGTCGAATTTGGTATCTTACTTTCAAGCTGATACTCTACCTGCAAGGCTTGGCAGATGTCGTGTCAAAATTGCTGCAAAAATTGCTACATGGCTGAAACTGCTTTTGTGGATGTGAACTCAATCTGGTTATAAAGTGGGTTCTTATTATCACTGCGTTTGATAAGAAGATATATTAAAGATGCTCCACCGCGACAGCATAAACAACAATTATCAATTTAACAATAATTGGTGTTTAATCGTGTATATATATATATGTCTATTTAGTACAAAAGTAATCTGAAATAATTTATTTTGCTTTTGGTGCATGCGCAATGAATACTTCATTCCATATAGGACATACATGTAGTGCCACAAAATTTTTTCGGGATGCAATGAATTATTTTTAATATTTTTGTCTTGAAATAAAATTAGAAGCTCAAACTTTTCAATGGTGGTAATGGTGTAAATGAGGAAAAGTAGCAAATCCCCTGCTCCTGTTTTTGATATCGAAAAAATGTCATTTGTCAGCGGTGGAGCATCTTGTAACATCCTGTTAGGAGTCACGTTCTGGTGACCTTTGGAAAGGGCCAATCAAATTGCTGCCTTCGGTATCTTAGGAATGAAATTTAGGAGACAATTTAAAATAGTTTGGAAAAACTGTCAGCATTATTGTCGTGTATGCAGTCATCTCCTCCACAGAGCACAACAAAGCTTAATGTATATGTACACGAAATGGCTTTGCTATTGATGTAGCAAGGTGTAGAAAAAGCAGTTGATATTGGACGGAGTGGTTATAAGGATTTTTATTTTAATCAGACTGATGTGAACTTAACGAAAGGCTGAAGTCATATTATACTGTTATTCTCCATGGCTTGAAAGGTTGAAAAAAACCAAGTGGTAAAAACAATTTATATCAACTGGGCAGAAATTCAAGCAACAAAGCTTATAGCTTGACTTTTGTACAAAATAAAATGTTCCCTTTATTATAATGCTTGTTTAAATGATAGAACAAGTTGATTAACTTGAATTTAAAAGACTATAGAAAAAAAACACAAATAAACTTGGAGTATTCCCCACAATTTATTTCAATTTTCAAAATCATAGGCGAATATTATATTATCAGAAAGAGTGAATAAGGATAGAATATAAAAATATATTATTGAATAGAAAAGCTATAACTATATATTATATATATCCAATCTTATGCAAGTTAATTTCTCACATGTGCATATCATTTGTACATACCATTATTTTAGACATTCTGATCTATCAGAATTATCTCCCTTCGCTCTGTCAGGAACTCTAGCTGATACATCAGAAAGTATTTAGATTGTTATGGAACACACACCACAAGCAGATAACATTACAGGGTTAATTGATCAAGTGTATGTCGATACAACTCCAGTATTTGTTCATGGTTTGTTTTTAAAGTGTTGATAAACACTGTTTAAGCTCTTTTCTACACTCAAATACGAAAACATAATCCTTAAAAACCAATTTTCTTTATGAATTTTAATATAGTCATTAGGATGATCAGGGTTATTGGATAGGTTTAACAGAACGAACAGCATCACATGCAATTGTCATGGAAACCATACAATATAGATATATTATAAGAATGATATAAAAAGTAATTACAGTATATTCTTATTTCAGATTTATTAGAGATATTGATAAGAAATCAAATATGTCTAGTGTAAAACTGAAATGGCATCACTTTAGAACACATTTGAATCTTTGAAGCAACCACCCATTGTTGAACTCCGACTTTTCAGGTAAAGACAAAAACAATAATACACTACAAATTGTGTATGGGTGTTTCTTCTTAATCACAATACCTTTAATGGTTCACAGAGTATAGTCTGTCAGGAATTATTGGATTTCGGTTTTTTTTTTAAAGATTGGAATTTGTAACATTTGACAGTAATGTGAAGGCCATAATGACTTAAAAGCAGCAATGGACAATGGCCAAGGCATACTTCCAAGCTTTGTCAGACAGATGTTGTGTAATGTATGGTCCTGAGATATCTATGATAAAACACCTCAAATAAACATCACAGCCTTCTTTATTCAAAAGGGATGATTTTAAAACACACACCTGAAATTGGACTTTTTTTAACCAAACTATTGAAAATACAACCATCAGACAAGATAAGTGATATACACCGATTGATCAACTTATTAGAAACTGTAGTTTGGTATTATAAAATCAACACAGGTAAGATAATAACCTATTCTAGACTTAAATCAAATGAGGCATGTTTTTGTTGATACACTTAATGAATACACATGTATAGTTTTCTCTTTGACAAAGACACAAAACAAAACTACCAGACTTCAAAAAAAAACAAACAACAAAAAACAGACACACAGATAAATACACAAGCTTCCAACACACTGTAAAGTGGGTTATTTAGAGAGATAACTAAAAAGGCTTCTAGTCTTATTAATCTATATGAAGCACTTGAGGAAGTGATATTAACTTCAAAACAAGATACAATGTACTAAAAAATAACTATTTTAAGTTAAATATATGATGTTCATTTTTGTTTTGTTTTTAATTTTTGGCTACAGCAGGGCATATTATTAGTGAAGTATAAAATAATATCTAACACACTTGGGATATTAGTTAAATATGAAATATTAATTAACAAAATATTATTAACCTCTATTCAGTCATACATTTTTTAGCATATTACAGAGTTATCTGCCCTTGCGAGGAGGTATTGATTGTGACATATTGCTCAAAAAACAGTGACCTCACAATAGATACCTTCCTATAAGGGAGATAACTCTGAAATAGGCAACAATGGTTTAATATTAATTAAGAAGAGAGGTCTATTACAAAAAGCTCTAGAGTACACACATCTTGATGTATATATAATGTTAGTAGATTTCCATAACTTAACCATAAATAGATGTATGTCTCCATTCACAACCACAGCACCACGTGAAAACACATCTAATACACATTTACACCTTACAACCTTACAGTGTAAACACAAACTGTCATGTTATAATGTTAAAGTGTTCCCTTCCTATAGACGATCTTGTCTACAAAGTATTCCCATCACTTCCCCAGAATCTACCTGAGTATATCCTTTTTAGTTCACCATAAACCAACTTATTTTGGTAAGCAATAGAAAAATGCAAGAATTAAATTTCTTTAGGTACAATAGAAATGTTATTGCAGCCACATGTTTTTTTGATCGAAGGTTTGGCTGTTATGTAAATAACACATAGTTGTTGTATCTATGAATGGTTATCAATATCATTATATCTATATACTTAATTAAATACAATAATAATTTAATACCTCAGCAATGATAATAGATTCAAATAAATGAAACTTACAGTAAATAATTAACAAATTCTACAAAATAATTATCAAGAAATCAAATAACTTAACTTTAATGAAATGAAAAATGTGAAAAAAAATTTTGATACTAAAATGATCACAACTGAGTCACAAATGAAATTTTTCAATTTCAACAATATTTTATTGATATTATGTACATCAATAGGATTGGACATCAGGCTACGCCTATTTAAGTCCTCTCCAAAGATGCACACAAATGAAATAATGTCAAGTTAATATCTTGGTCCAAATTTTCCAGCCTTTTCCAAACTAGTTGCAGTTTAACAAGATCATGAGCACTCACCGTTTAGTGGTATGCAAGGGACATCCATGACATTTGTTAAAGTTACATGAATGGTGGTTCAAGTCTATTACAAATCAAAAAACAAAAACCAAAAAAACAAAACCAATCACTTAATTTTCTTTAAAAATCTGTTAAGATTTTAAGCTGAAAGTAATTTGATAATAAAATAATAATAATACTCTCAATATCAATAATAAGCTTATTATTATAGAATTATTTTTTCCATAATAAGAATTAAAAATTTTTAACATCAAAACATCAAAGAATAAGAATGAATGATACTCCAATTGTATTGTGTACATTTTATGATGTAATTCACAAATTTTTGATAAAGTACTGAAATGTTTAGTTTAATAATTCACTACGTGTGATATGACAAACAAAGACATGTAGAAGCAGAAATGGTTGCTAAGTTACAATAATGCCCCCTAACTACAGCTCTACATGGGGATTTCCTTAAGTCGTCTTCTTCCCCAACTTGTTGGCAGCTCTCACCTCCTTGACAACCTTGTCAAGGTCATTGTAGAGGTTACGGTTAAGAATGGAGGATGCACACAACATACCGCCATACAGAGCTCCACTGAAACCACACACTAGGATGTCCTGACCTGAAACGATACAAAACAGTGTGTTATAATAAAGCTGAAACGGTACAAAACAGTGTGTTATAATAGAGCTGAAACAGTACAAAACAGTGTGTTATAATAGAGCTGAAACGGTACAAAACAGTGTGTTATAATAGAGCTGAAACGGTACAAAACAGTGTGTTATAATAAAGCTGAAACGGTACAAAACAGTGTGTTATAATAGAGCAGAAACGGTACAAGACCTTTTTGTTATATTATCGACTTTGTTTTTTGCCCTCAAACTTGATATGATTCATACAATTTTGGTATAATATCATTTCATTTGTTACACTCTTTTTCCTTAGGTAGATTTTATTTTGGCATATTCTGAAGGAATTGTACATCAAGCATCATGACGTCATATACAAATAATGTTTTGATAGAAATGTTTTAAAGCAGGACAATCATTGGCCAAAGTAAACTACTGTCTAAAATATCAATGCATCACAAGTGACAACTGAATTTGTTGCATTATAAAAATAAGTAAAAAATATGAAATCAATGCAAATTAGCATAAGTCTCAAAAAACCCCAAAACCTTTATTAATTAACATACCAGTCAGATACAGTCCTGGAATGTCTGTCTTGGGCCGAAGGTGGATAGCAGACTTGGGACGGAACTTGTTGATGGTATGGTCCAGACCGTAGATCTCTCCCTCTTGGAAGCCAAGGTAGTGTTTGTTACTGAGGGGGGAGCCAACCTCAAAGTAGTCGTCCTGGAAACAATAAATCAAGGATTCTAGCATACCCATCATCATAGCTCTCCACGCATAAAATGTAATTTTGGTAAATATTTCTATATCATCAACTGGGACATCATGGACCTCCATTTATTTTTTCTCCTCGAGTTGTCTCCCTTCCCAAAGATAAAACCTTGTGCAGGACCAACTAATGATCACTTTTCCCTCTCAGGTGTTACGAAGACTACAGGTTTATCTTGCATGTCCACACAACTGAAGACGTGCTCGTAATTGGATCCAAATATGTTACCCCAAACGATTATAAGTAGCAACATATTTCACTCGCATATCCACCAAATTTTTGACTGATCATTAGCTCCACATTGGATTAAACCTAGTAACAAGAGGTCCATGGGCATTAACGGTCATCTGACTATTGGCACAATACAACATAGTATTTAAAAGGTTTTAGCCCATTTGACTCCTGTGACCTTGAGTGAAGGTCAAAGTCATTAACTTGGTAGCCCTTCATTCCAGCATGCAACATACCAAATATCATGTCTTTAGGCATCTTAGTCATTCACAAGAAGTTGTTTTAAGATTTTAGCCCATTTGACACCTGTGACCTTGAATGAAGATCAAGGTCATTCATTTGAACAAACTTGGTATCCCTTTATTCCAGCATGTCACAGGCCCAATATCAGGTCTCTAGGCCTCATAGTTATTCACAAGAATTTGTTTAAAATTTTTAGCCTATTTGACCCCTATGACCTTGAATGAAGATCAAGGTCATTCATTTGAACAAACTTGGAAGCCTTTCATCCCAGCAGGCCGCAGGACCATATTTGCCACCTGTGGCCTTTAATACTGGTCAAGGTCATTCATTTGAACAAACTTGGTAGCCCTTTATCCCAGCCTGCTAGAGGGCCAATAGGAGTACCTTGGCCTTTCGGTTTTTAAGAAGAAATGGTATGAATGAAAAGTTTATGCACAGTGCACAACTACTGACAATGCATGATGTCAGATGACCTAAATATTCTCAGTGATGTGCCCCTTTGAATTTAAAAGATCATATTCAAATTAAAACTGAAGTCCTACTTACATGTCCTTCCAACTTGGGACAGATCATAGTAAGCTGGTTCCATATCTGTCGTCCCATACGATTCTTCAGCCCTTCATACTCCTCACTGCGGTGTTTGAGTCTCTCGTCCTGCCAGCGGGCGAACCATTCATACCTGGCCACTGTGATCACCAGACAGGTACTCTTATCTGAAATAAAGATATATATAATTAGACAGGTACTCTTATCTGAAATAAAAACATATATAATTAGACAGGTACTCTTATCAAAATGTAACATATTTAAAATCAAAATGTTGTTCCGTCCATTCTTTCTAGACTTGTTTATTGTTTCCATTGGTTTGTCCTTAAGAATGTTTAGACCAGTTAAGTAATACTAGTACAGTCTTTGTCCTTGAGAATGTTGAATGTTTAGACCAGTAAAGTAATACTAGTGCAGTCTTTGTCATTGGGAATGTTTGGACCAGTTAAGTAATACTAGTACAGTCTTGGTCCTTGAGAATGTTGAATGTTTGGACGAGTTACTGTAAGTAATACTAGTAAAGTCTTTGTCCTTGAGAATGTTTAGACCAATTAAGTAATACCAGTGTAGTCTTTGTCCTTGAGAATGTTTGGACCAGCTAAGTAATACAAGTGCAGTCTTTGTCCTTGAGAATGTTTGGACCAGTTAAGTAATACTAGTGCAGTCTTTGTCCTTGGGAATGTTTGGACGAGTTAAGTAATACTAATGTAGTCTTTGTCCTTGGGAATGTTTAGACCAGTTAAGTAATACTAGTGGAGTCTTTGTCCTTGGGAATGTTTGGACCAGTGAAGTAATACTAGTGGAGTCTTTGTCCTTGAGAATGTTTGGACCAGTTAAGTAATACTAGTAAAGTCTTTGTCCTTGGGAATGTTTGGACCAGTTAAGTAATACTAGTGTAGTCTTTGTCATTGAGAATGTTTGGACCAGTTAAGTAATACTAGTACAGTCTTTGTCCTTGGGAATGTTTGGACCAGTAAAGTAAAACTAGTATAGTCTTTGTCCTTCAGAATATTTGGACAAGCAAAGTAATACTAATGCAGTCTTTGTCCTTGGAAATATTTGGACCAGTAAAGTAATACTAATGCAGTCTTTGTCCTTGGAAATATTTGGACCAGTAAAGTAGTACTAATGCAGTCTTTGACCAGTTAAATAATACTAGTGCAGTCTTTGTCCTTGAGAATATTTGGACCAGTTAAGTAATACTAGTGTAGTCTTTGTCCTTAAGAATGTTTGGACCAGTTAAGTAATACTAGTGTAGTCTTTGTCCTTGAGAATGTTATAGACCAGTAAAGTAATACTAGTACAGTCTTTGTCCTTGAGAATGTTTAGACCAGTAAAGTCATACTAGTGCAGTCTTTATCCTTGAGAATGTTTGGACCAGTAAGGTAATACTAGTGTAGTCTTTGTCCTTGAGAATGTTATAGACCAGTAAAGTAATACTAGTGTAGTCTTTGTCCTTGAGAATGTTATAGACCAGTAAAGTAATACTAGTACAGTCTTTGTCCTTGGGAATGTTTGGACCAATTAAGTAATACTAGTGCAGTCTTTGTCCTTGAGAATGTTTAGACCAGTAAAGTAATACTAGTACAGTCTTTGTCCTTGGGAATGTTTGGACCAGTTAAGTAATACTAGTGTAGCCTTTGTCCTTGAGAATGTTTGGACCAGTGAAGTAATACTAGTGTAGTCTTTGTCCTTGAGAATGTTGAATGTTTGGACCAGTTAAGTAATACTAGTACAGTCTTTGTCCTTGGGAATGTTTGGACCAATTAAGTAATACTAGTGCAGTCTTTGTCCTTGAGAATGTTTAGACCAGTAAAGTAATACTAGTACAGTCTTTGTCCTTGAGAATGTTTGGACCAGTTAAGTAATACTAGACTGTGTAGTCTTTGTCCTTGAGAATGTTTGGACCAGTTAAGTAATACTAGTGTAGTTTTTGTCCTTACTTGGGAAACGTTTAGACCAGGTAGGATCCTTGGCAGACGGGAAGGATACAAACATAATCGGACACTCGCTGTGGGCGGCATCCTCTACAGACATGTTGAGCCAGTCGTCCATAGCCTTCTCCTGGTCATTGCTGTAGGAAAGTAAAACTGTGTTTAATATGTGGTACAAACTCCTACATAACAAGTTGTCAATGTAAAACTGTGTTTAATGTGTGGTACAAACTTCTAAATACCACATTATAACTAAGGTATAACAGTGTTTAATATGTGGTACAAACTTCTAAATACCAAGTTATCAATGTATAACTGTGTTTAATGTGTGGTTCAAACTTCTAAATACCAAGTTATCAATGTAAAACTGTGTTTGATATGTGGTATAAACTTCTAAATACCAAGTTATCAATGTAAAACAGTGTTTAATATGTGGTGCAAACTTCTAAATACCAAGTTATCAATGTAAAACTGTGTTTGATATGTGGTACAAACTTCTAAATACCAAGTTATCAATGTATAACTGTGTTTGATATGTGGTACAAACTTCTAAATGCCAAGTTATCAATGTATAACAGTGTTTAATATGTGGTGCAAACTTCTAAATACCAAGTTATCAATGTAAAACTGTGTTTGTTTAATATGTGGTACAAACTCTGGAAAACTAAGTTATGTCCCTTGATCACTTAAGCTTGTAAAACACCACAAGTTATGTCCCCCGACCACAAGTTATGTCCCATGACAACAAGTTATGTCCCCCGACCAAAAGTTATGTCCCCTGATAACAAGTTATATCCCCCAACCACAAGTTATGTCCCCTACCACCAGTTATTTCCCCTGACCACAAGTTATGTCCCCCTACCACAAGTTATATCCCCCGACCAAAAGTTATGTCCCCTGACCACAAGTCATGTCCCCTGACAACAAGTTATGTCCCCAGACCACAGGTTATGTCCCCCGACCACAAATTATGTCCTCTGACCCCAAGTTATGTCCCCCGACCACAAGTTATGTCCTCCGACCACATGTTATGTCCCCTGACCACAAGTTATGTCCCCCAACCACAAGTTATTTCCCCGACCACAAGTTATGTCCTCTGACCATAAGTTATATTCCCTGACCACAAGTTATGTCCCCCGACCACAAGTTATGCCCACTGACCAAAAGTTATGTCCGCTGACCACAAGTTGTGTCCCCCCGACCACAAGTTATGTCCCCTGACCACAAGTTATGTCCCCTGACCACAAGTTATGTCCCCTGACCACAAGCTATGTCTGCTGACCATAATTAAGTTATGACCCTGACCACAAGTTATGTCCCCCGACCCCAAGTTATTTCCCCTGACCACAAGTTGTGTCCCCTGACCATAGGTTATGTCTCCTGATCACTTTACCTTGTAAAACACCACAAGTTATGACCCTCGATTCCAAGTTCCTCCTGAGATCCATCCAAACCAATAAACACGGACATGTATGAAATACTGTTTCCAACATCCTTGATGGTGGGGTAGAGTTCTGAAAACATAACCAGCATACTCGCATCAGGAGTCAAGTTCTCATGTCAAATGAGGAAGAAAGATTTTAAAAAATGTCATAAATTTTCATAAAATAAAATACAACATATCATTTCATGACAAGACATTTCAGAAGTAAGACGGTAACCCTTGCATCAGCAAACAATCAAATGTTGCACTGGCAGATATCAAAGGAAAATAGTTGTTGCGCAATTTTACGGTCAGTGCACAAACGCAAAAGTGACGTAATCATCCATACCTGATGTCCTTATCTACATCCTTGTGTAAAGTCAACTAAAGCAGGGCAGAAACGGCATTTCTATATTGCTGTTCTACTATTGCAAAGAAGAACACTTGTTATCGATAACAGACAATGTAAAATCAGAAGTCTGTGTGATTCCCTTACTTGACTTGAGGGCGACTTCCTGTGGTAGTAACTTAGTGAATGTGTTCCTCACGCCAGCGTCAGAGATGATACGTTTGGCGAAGATCTGTGCTGTTCCATCTCCTGTCTTCACCTCCACACCTGTAAAGGAGAATTGTGAGTGTATAGTAATACCTAATGATACTCAGTGAGCATTTCACTCCCCTTATTTTTACAACATATCAAATTGTGTTTGGAGTCCTGCTAACAGCTATGAGAACATCAGGACACAAGATTTTGGAAGTCATGGAAAACTGGACTTCACTGATATAAGGCTTATATTCTTAATACAGAAAAGTGCTTATCAGGTGAAAGAATGTCAGGTACCAAGTTGACCCCGAGGTGGACTCCTATTGGCAGAATGTCCAACAGTTTAGCGGCAGATAGAGACAATTGATGTGATTTGAAGGGAAGCTGTTGTTGGTTGTGTATGTCAACATAATAACTAAAATAGCATTGTTGACAACCTTGATCAAATGTCAAGGTCATAACTACATATAAACATATAAATCTTACCGACTGCCCTTCCCTTATCACTGAGAATGATCTTTTTGACGAGTGCGTTGACGAGGACGCGTCCTCCAGCCTTTTCTATAATAGGAATGGCCTGGAAGGCGATCTCACTGGGTCCCCCACGGACGTAGTAAGCACCTCCCATGTAATGGTTGATAAGGGCTGACTGTATTCCAAATGGTGACTTGGAGGGGGCAACACCTGTCACAGAAAATTTAGTAAGAACTCATCTGAAAGTTACTAAAGATAAACATTTGAAATATTATAAGATTTATTATCTTCAACAGATGTAGGTAGAATTTGAAAGCGATGATATGAATAAAATGCAATGAATATTTGTAACAGTAATTATGTGCAATTCTGCCATATTTTCTAGACTACTATCCCTATTTTTCTTCATTCCATACAATATACTTCACCTGCAGGTATATACCACAATGTATCTATGCTATATTACATTAACGTCTTATGCATTTAAATAAACGTTTCATTTAATTCTGTAATAAAAATGTGAATCACCCCAAAGGAGGGAGGATTTATATTTTGTACTGTATGTTATCTTTGTGCTTCCAAACTGTGACCAATACAAACGCAGATGTGATGTAGACTTTGACCTCTACTGCTGACCTTGACACTGACTCACCATAATCTCCGTAGCTGTAGGCTAACACTGCTTTCAGTTCGGGATTGTTTGTGAGGGAGTCTAGGACATCCTTGGTTGACTGGGCTGTATATTTAGCCCATGGACGGAACAGGAGGTTCATGACACCGATGGATGATAAAAAGGAAGCCAGCCATTTGGGTATAAACTTCAGCACAAAAAACCCATAGAAGTAAGATCTGCTTTCCTGAAGAAGATAAATATGGAAAATATTAAAGTTGGTAAAGTCAGATTGTATGAGCAAAAATTGTTAAAATTATGGCTGCTCCTTTTACGGCTCAAAGTTGTTATTTGTCATTATCAGTTAAAACAGCAAATTTAAAGTCAGGAAAGCAAGTTTGAGTGCACAGTTGTACAATCATTACCAGTATGTTGTTAAAGTAATATTTCAAGGTATAATAGAAAACAGAAAATTACAGTAAGAAAGTACAAATAAAAGTAAGAAAGTTAATTTCATTAAATCCTAACCTAACCAATGTTACCATAGGTAGAAAACTTACCCTAAGAATTTCCATGAACTTTTCAATGGCCGCCTTCTCCTCTGGGAAGGCCTTTATGAGCTCTTCAGCATAAGCCTTACGGTTATCCATGATCTTATACTTTTTACATTTGGCTGGGTCACCTAGACATACCTGTGTGATGAATGAATGTAAATGAACAATGAGATAAAACTATAATTACAGGTACAGAAGATTATAAGATAGCATTATAATAGTGCTAAATACAAGAATGAGATATCATTTATAACAGAATGGTCAGCATTTTGTTTTATTTCCATGTTTGAACATTAATTTTCAACTGATCATCGGTTACTTTATCAAGGTGTTTGTACTTACCATATCAAAACAGTCTGTCATCTTTGGATATTCAATTTTCCCTCCGGTAACCATGTCAACCAAAACCCTGTTGTCTGCTCCGTCAAACATCTTTCCAATATAGTGGATACCTGGCATCAAAAGTTATTGAAATGTTAATACATGCACATTTGATATTTTAACATTTAGTTTTTCAATATGACATTTTTTTAAAATTCTTTTTGAAAAATCTTAATAACATACTCAATACATGAAACATTCTTTCTGATGGTTTAACATTTTTAAAACAGCTACCAAAAAAATAACTAGTATATTAAAGGACCACTGTGTTTCCAAATCGGCTTTTGATTTTAAAATTTTAACAGTAATTGAGTTTGATAATTTTGTAAAGTCATATGCTTCCCGACAGCATAATGAAGACTGCGCAGTAGTTGACTTTCACTACGCCATGTGGCAAGACAGTGAAATGATAGAAGCATGCATTTGTTTGGTGTTTTAACTTCATCTTAAGCCATGAATATACTGGTAGATGGTCTGACATTAAAATTGTATTAATTAACTTTGAATTTTTAGTTTGGAAAGGTAATGGACCATTCAATGTTTACAGTGTACAGTACATCAGCTTTATTTCATTTTTTTTTACACAATTATCCATCATTATTTGATTATAAATGAAACTATCTGATTATTGATTATTAGTGCAAATTTGTTTTTATTACAAACAAGTAATTAAGAATGTATAATTAATGATTCAAATTTGAATTTGATACAAAATTATTGTTTGAATGAAGGACCTAATTTTAACTGTTTCAAGATATCTTATTCAAAAAAATCCCAAATGAATGAAGAAGTCTTTTAAATGTGCAATATTTCAAGACAGAAAAATTGTACAGTTCTTTTTTTTTCGCAATTCAAAAGGTTCAAGACCCTAAAATTATCAAGCATGTGAAAAACACTGTAAATAGCCTGGAACCTGTACCCAGTTTGTACCTGTATCAAACTCGTAGCCCTTCTCGTGGAAGGTGTGACAACAGCCTCCAGCCTGGTCATGCTGTTCTAATACCAGACAACGATGTCCTGATCGAGACAATAATGACGCTAACCCAATACCGCCGATTCCACTCCCAATTATAAGGTCATCAATTTCCTCTGGCACCTTGGACAGCTTAAACCCTGAAAATAAAAACAAAAGCATTAAAATGATATTCATGAAATCTGAAGATTAAATGTATTTATAGGTAAAGGACATTACATGTATAGACTACAATCAAAGTCTTCTATGGTAAAGTCAATTATAAACTACGATAAAAGTATTCTTAGGTAAAGTCAATTATAAACTGAGATAAAAGTATTCTTAGGTAAAGTCAATTACAAACTGAGATAATAAACTAAGATCAAAGTATTCTTAGGTAAATTCAATTATAAACTACGATAAAGTATTCTTAGGTAAAGTCAATTATATAAACTATGATAAAAGTATTCTTAGGTAAAGTCAATTAAGAACTAAGATAAAAGTATTCTTAGGTAAAGTCAATTATAAACTACGATAAAAGTATTCTTATGTAAAGTCAATTATAAACTGAGATAAAATTATTCTTAGGTAAAGTCAATTATAAACTAAGATAAAAGTATTCTTAGGTAAAGTCAATTATAAACTACGATAAAAGTATTCTTATGTAAAGTCAATTATGAACTGAGATAAAAGTATTCTTAGGTAAAGTCAATTATGAACTACAATATAAGTAATCTTAGGTTAAGTCAATTATAAACTGAGATAAAAGTATTCTTAGGTAAAGTCAATTATAAACTACGATAAAAGTATTCTTAGGTAAAGTCAATTATGAACTACGATGTAACAAATCTTAGGTTAAGTCAATTATAAACTGAGATAAAAGTATTCTTAGGTTAAGTCAATTATAAACTGAGATAAAATTATTCTTAGGTAAAGTCAATCATAAACTATGATATAAGTAATATTAGGTAAAGTCAATTATAAACTGAGATAAATGTATTCTTAGGTAAAGTCAATTATATAAACTAAGATAAAAGTGTTCTTAGGTAAAGTCAATTATAAACTGAGATAAAAGTATTCTTAGGTGAAGTCAATTATAAACTGAGATAAAAGTATTCTTAGGTAAAATCAATTATAAACTGAGATAAAAGTATTCTTAGGTGAAGTCAATTAAAAACTAAGATAAAAGTATTCATAGGTAAAGTCAATTATAAACTAAGATAAAAGTAATCTTAGGTTAAGTCAAATATAAACTATGATATAAGTAATCTTAGGTAAAGTCAATTATAAACTAAAATAAAAGTATTCTTAGGTAAAGTCAATTATAAACTCTGATAAAAGTATTCTTAGGTAAAGTCAATTATAAACTAAGATAAAAGTATTCTTAGGTAAAGTCGATTATGTACTACAATATAAGTAATCTTAGGTTAACTCAATTATAAACTAAGATTAAAGTAATCTTAGGTTAAGTCAATTATAAACTAAGATAAAAGTATTCTTAGGTAAAGTCAATTATAAACTAAGATAAAAGTATTCTTAGGTAAAGTCAATCATAAACTAAGATTAAAGTAATCTTAGGTTAAGTCAATTATAAACTAAGATAAAAGTATTCTTAGGTAAAGTCAAATATAAACTATGATATAAGTAATCTTAGGTAAAGTCAATTAAAAACTAAGATAAAAGTATTCATAGGTAAAGTCAATTATAATTTATCACTTTTAATAGTGAAAAAAATGCACAGATATTATACTATTGGAAATCAAAACTTGTACAAGTCCATAAAGTATTAACCTACATGAAATTAAAATGAGTAAAACACATGAATCAAAACTATAGTCCAGTCGATCACATACCAGTATGCCACGTCTGTTCTATGGGGTGGACTGAACTTTAAACATAAACTGAAGTTTCACATGGACCAACGCAAACTATCATCAAATATAATCTGAATTGAAGTGAAGCGTGAGATGGAAGCTTTCCGCTGACATCCTTGCTACAACTATTCTGTTTTTTAGATTTCTTTTTACTTTTCTGTTAAATTGCATTGGCTCTTTACGTTTAGATTTATTTCTATTGATTTGTTTTCACCTTTAGTATAGAGACCAACAAATAATTGTGTTACAGCTATACAAGATGGTGAGGACTGTTGATACAGAACGGATCAGTACATGTATGTTACAGGTATTTTGTCAAAATTGCACTAAATTCTTTGGATTTGGGAGTAACATGACTATTTTTACATTTTTATTTTCCATGTTAACTTTGAGATTGATCACCATAGCTAATCAAACACCGAGTACTAACACGAAGTGTATATTTACACAGATCATCCCGGTGAATGGAGGACGGGTGGATTTAATGGAGGACCCTGGACGGGGGATTTTATGCTGACTGGTGATATAATAGTATTCACTAGTCATGGTCTGACAATCACCTCAGGTTGTAGCATGTGTACCCTAGCATGTGTACTGGCTGTCTCAATCAACATTTCCACGTGGCTTTACAGTCTAACAAGTACACTCATGTCAATAGCATTAAAGGGCAGATTAACAATATCTAAACACATGCTATTAAATCATGACTAAACTTGGTGGAGTAACTTGGAAATATTCAGTACTGCATGCACTCATTTTGTACATACATGCAGGATTCACATAAAATATCTAGAAGATCATTATAAATTTATCATATATATTGTTCCTAAGATATAATACAACTGTACTACTCCTAGATTATACACGTGTACCAGGTTATCAGCTAATCAAATATAAAACATAAACTTATATTGCTAAAACATTTAACTTCTATTGCTAAAATATTTAACTTCTATTCCTAAAATATTTAACTTCTATTGCTAAAATATTTACAACAATAGTCATCATTTACAGAAAATTAATTTATATATACCATATATTATGTCTCCTTAAACATTGTTCATTATTACCACTAAATGTATCTATTAGATATTTAATGTTTGAAAATCTATTGAGCAAAAGAGTGACAGCTGAACTTGACCCAGACATAGAGGTATGTAAATATGTACATGCATACAGTTGTACACCAGACCATATACTCTGAACGATCATGAGTCAACAGAATCATATGATACAAAACTGATATGATACACAAATGATACGATACTGTCTATATTATTGTAGTTCATACAAAATCCATAGCTGTCTGTAAAAAGCTAAACATTCCATAGATATATGCATTAATATAATGAAATTTTAAGTTGTTATTCTATGTATCTAATATGAAACTGATTGTGGGCTTGCATATCCACATTTTAACAGATTTTTTTATACATATGTAAATTTACAAACCAAAAAATGCGAGTTCTTTTTTGAAAATCCTAGTTTTTTTCTTTATTTCTAATTTCATTTACATTAATTTTACATATGTTTATCATAAAAAACTTTATGTGAAACAGTCTTTGATGCATACATATACACTGAATATATGTAGTGTACTGGTTTAATTCTTTCCAAAATAATTCTTATAAGCACTTAATTACAATAAACATGGAGATAATTGTATAATACATGTAACTTGATTACTTGTTTTTGCATTGTGTCCTGTGTTATTTTATTCCATTCAGTAATTTTACAAGCGTTTTGGTAAAGAAAAAAATGAAGACATTGGAAGGTAAAGGATGCAATAATTAAATTTATTTTTTTGGAAAAGGACTAAAACTGAAACAAATGCACCATGTTGTTTTCTTGGAACTTCTGAGCTAGTCTTGTTGGTAAGAGCAATTACTTGTTGTTAGATAGATTTATAAAGCTTAAAAAGGTAAAATTGTTCATTTGTTTAAGTCAAAAGAAACAGACAGGTGATAATTTTGTTTTATACACAACCTGAATAAGTTCAGACCCACATAGACCATTACTACATGTACCTATACACATGTATATATACATGTATACACCTATGGGTTTTAGCGAAAGTTACAATAATCTACCATACACACAATGTATATGGTAACAAAATCTATACATTGAATTTCATGATGTAAGAGTCTTAGATCTCTATATGAAGGACAAAGTGGTAGTCAAAGCTTGGCAGACATATACTTCAAGTATCCACAAAAGAGAATAATCCCAATATCAATATCTCACACAAATTTCTAACCATTATGTAACCAACTTAAAAATTGCAAGAATTAATAATTTTATCGAGAAATGAGTTTAATTAATATTGATGTTTCAGCAGAATTTGGAATGAAATCCCACATATAACATAGCTGTTTCGTAGAAACCATTAAAAACATTGTGTGTTACAACACTAAAAAGCAAGTTGAGATTTCAATTAAATCCAAAATTAACTTCTCTTGGTGCATGTTCTAACAAACTATAAATGCAAAAAGATCATTTTGTTAAAATCATGGTACAACAATTTTGTTCAATGTCAGTATAATGTGAACAGACAGGGCGTCTTGCTTGATTTCTTTAGTATTCTGCAGTGTGCTAGCACTATACATGTACTTTAATGTAGCACCCTGTAATCTTTGGCTATTTTAATTGTGTTGTTTTATTTTATGGGTTATATTTGTGCATATTTGTAGACAAGTAGCAGTCTATCAATATATGATAGCTCTGTTTAATGCATTGCAAATTGAATGGGGATCAATGTGGCAGAACTGGATTGCTGGGGACAAGACAGCACAAATGGGGATCAATGTGGCAGAACTGGATTGCTGGGGACAAGACAGCACAAATGAATATATCATCAATAATATGTATCAATTCATAGAGATTTTTTTAATTGGGTGTTCTGGGTTCAAGTTACTGTTCTGTCTTGCGCAACTAAGTCAAGTTTGTCATGTGCATATACAAAGGTACATACATAGACCAATCTAGAAATCAACGGAAAATTAGGAAATCAGAGGAAAAATGAGATTCCAAAAGTTCCTGATTCTTGTGTGCATTCAACCATGAAATAAAGTATGAATCAGTGGAATGGACAACACCCTAAAATGCTGTTTGTTGGTTTTTTTTATCAAATTTGATTGTGCAACCGTAGAGAAATGTTTAGGCACTTCAGTTACTAAGAACATCCGAAAGAAATAAAAGCCGAAAAATAAAAGCGCATACTTACTCTGTTTGATAACCCTGTCTCGCACCTGTTGGTCCGTCACAAGATCGCCAACCGGCTTTATATGTGATATCGAAAACGGATTCTTTCCGGCTTTGGGGCCAGACATGAAAAGTGACAGCATATAAAAGAATACATATACAAAAAATATGACTATTACGAGCCATGGTCGGTTTAGGAAATACTCCAAAAACTCGTACATTCCAATATCTACCCCCATGGTGACTACAGCCCAAACAGTGCGTCGTGCACTTCGATCCGACCGGAAGTGATGAATCCGAATTCTTCTGTAATGGAGGTACGAAAAGTTTAGTAAACAAAACCTAGGGTGGACGTTCGTTTCTGCTTGTCAACATATAAAATCAAGTGTGCCAGACTAACGAGGTCATTGACATGGATCCTGATAAAACTCTTGACAGTTTTCGAAATGAATGGAAGAAGGAGCTAAATAAGAAAACAACAGAAAAAAGATCAGAGCAATTGCCTACCAGTGGTCAATCGGGATCATCTGCGTCTACCCAAAAGTCAGTACTGTCTGATGAAGGGCAGTCATCATTAACACACGTGCAGTTGTCATTAGAAAGATCGGTAACAAATTCTTTGAGCAATCAAGAAAAGTTTAAAATTGAAACATTTTATCAAAAATGTAAATGTTCCGAGAGCCAAAAAGATGACTGTAGAGAGTCAGAGGGGACTCTGAATTATTTAGGTGAAAACACTGAACAAATCAACTCATACTACCCCTTTAACATTGTACATAATTTATTGAGTAAGTCCAACCCTTCTAAGGATCCAGGTCACAGAGAAAGACATGTGAGTGACGATAAAGTAGACAAGTGTTCTCTGTGTGGCGGAGCTGTCTATCAAACACATGGATTAAAGAGATCAAAAAATTTGTCAAAAGAATCTAAAAGATATGAAAAAGAAAGAATTGAGGATGTTTTCAAAAGGAGAAGAACTGAAAGTGAACACTTTTCAAAGGGGTGTCTATTAGATCAGTTTTTAACAGACTTAGTAAGTAAATGTGTGTGGTAACTTTGCCAAGTACTGCATGAGCAACAAACATGCAGTATGTACAATTGTATGTTGTAAGTGTATCTTACCATATGGCTATTTCCTTGTTTACAACCGGCTATTTTTGTCAAAAATAAAAATTGGCCTCCACGAGGGCCTATATGGCCCCAACCACCTATTATTAATTTTCAACCATCTATTAAAAAACTTAGCGAGAACCCTATGAACACTTCAAAAAGAAACACTATCACTAATATCAATGAAAATATACCTGTTCGAGATCTTATATTCCAGAAAATACAGTATATGTTTTATCTATATATTAAAATTTTACTGTATAAATTGCTACTTACACATGTAACAGGTATATTATTAACACAATTTAAGTTAGCGTATGATACAATATTTTGATCAATTGATTGCATGAAGAAAGAAATATTGTTCTCTTTAGCCAGGCGGTCTTTAAATATACCAATCAAGAAATAGGTCCTAATGTAGAAGTGGTTGTTATATAGAGGTGGCTGGGACTCATTCACTTACCACGTGATACCCGATAACGTTTGTGCAGGACTATTGTTTCTATTGGTGATGGAGTGACGTCAAATGTCATTTTAGCGGAAAGATTACAAAGAGTTACGTTTCATCACTAATGGATACACCAGTCCCGCACAAACGTTATCGGGTATCACATGGTACATGAATTAGTCCCATTGTATTTTGGAAATTGTTTTACTTTTTATGTTTCCTTGTATCCAAAGGGTACTGATTTATAGTTTCAATGTTTACTATATCGGCACATATTTGTACAATGTGTCTGCATATAGACCTACACAATTCTCAATCCTTTAAATGCTCAATCTGTTTATAATACATACAAAATGTACATATCCTTTTTATTACTCTGATACATGTATAGAGGATTTGACAACATCCCATTAGAGGTCAGGTTCTGGTGACCTCCTTACTCTCTGTACTTTCATATTCTTCACCTAGCTACATCAACAGAAAATGACAATTAATCCTAACACACACATACATCAAGCTATGTAGGGCTCTTTTGGCAAGATGACTACAGACAATAAAATGATTATGGTAGTTCTTTCAAACTTTTTTATCCACTTAAATTCACTTCCAAAATTCTAGCAGAAAGTAGCAATTAGATTGGAATTTTCCAAAGGTCATCAGAATGTGACCCCTAATGGGATGTTGTCAGCTCCTTTATTAAACAGAGTGACCAGTCATAGTAAGGATTTGTATTTTAATCAGATTGTACATTATAATGGTAACTACCCAATGATCACTAGAAAATTTAAACACTGTATTTCCATGATAGAAATATTAAAATTTGATTAAAATAATTCCTTGATCTCCATGCCGTTCTGGTAAAACTTGCAGCAGTCATTCTGTATATAGCAGATGTTCAACCAGGTTTGTAAATAAGCTATGGTATTGGAACTTTAAACAAAAGGATGTTCTGTCCACAAGTAATTGAGATGTGATTTCTTTTCAGAATGAAATTGCAGAAATACCCTTCTTTGACACATCTTTACCTCGAGAAGTTGCTCTTAAGATTTTCCACCATCTTGGTTTGAAAGACTTGTGCAGATGTTCTCAGGTATTTTTTTTTTATTTTTGTAATAAATATTGATATTAATTTGAGAATTATATTCATTTGAAATATTTAAAGAAATTTTTTAATAAGATTATATTTGTAAAGGATTAACTTTGATGTCCATCAGGTGAGTCGTAGCTGGCGGAGCCTTGCTGAAGATGAACTTCTGTGGTGTAATCTTTGTCACAGTTTGGGATACGAACAGGACCAGGTGACCAGGGACCGTGGTCAGTGGAAAGCGATTGTCCGAGAAAATGTCACAAAGGACAAGCAGATCATTTCTAATTGGAAGGTATGTATATCATGCTCAAAATAAAAAAGAGAGTTTGACGATAGTATTACCAAACATTAGACCATATGTTTCAGAGGGATGGTCACATATGTAAACCAAAAGGTTTTTTTATGTTTTTCTGTCACTTGCTGAATAATGATAACCTTCAACCTAAGAATTATGCTCTTGGACTCCTTACAATTCTAGTTGTTATAAGTATACAGCTAGTGAAGAACTTCTAAAATTTTGACAATAATTCTTTGTTGGGAATATAATATATTTTTAATTAGAACCTTTGAAGCATTTTCATTATAACAATGCAGACTTCATACAATAATGTTGATTTTATCAGAACCGTACAGGTAAGCAGACGTCGCTGCAGTATGTCCAGGGAGGAATTCTCTGTGCTGTGAACTCACACACAGACACCGTGGTGGCAGGGTAGGTATTAACATTTGTTTATAAGATTTGTACTCAGAACAGTGTGCTGAGGATAGATGGATATATCTTCTATAATAACAGAATGTTCTAAGGCAGTAAATAAATTAAAAAATAAAATTTCATTTAAAGTTAAGCCATATAATTGTATGGGTGATATGACCCTGTATATATTATAGGTATTCCAATGGAGAGGTGAAGCTATGGGACCTTGATAATGAAGAAAGCTGTATACTAAAGCCTTCCAATACATCTCTACAAATCGACGAAGTGATGGATACTGGTACAATCTCTATAGAAGTGTCCCATGTAGAGGTGACCTCCACACTGACTGTAGCCCAGTATAAACAAGGTACACAGTCACTATGATACTAGATGTTGTATGCAAAGTTAGAGGCCATAAATGTGAATCCATGCCTTTATATTCTTAGGTCATTTGACCCGTGCTTAAATTTTCCATTCAAACGACTTCTTCTCAATATTTTGTCTGTCACATGCTGGAATGAAAGGTTACCAAGTTTGTTCAATTGCATGACATTGGCTTTCATTCAAGGTCAGAGGGGTCAGATGGGCTAAATTATTTAAACAATTTCTTGTCAATAAGTAAGAGCCCTAGAGACCCAGCTGATATTGGGTCTGAACCATGCTGGAATGAAAGTATCTAAGTTAATTCAAATTAGTGGCCTTATATTCAAGGTCAAAGGAATGTGTTGCATTTCGCCAATAATCAAAAGACCATTAAGACCCATTAGCCTCTTGTTCTTTAGAAAACTTTTTTGGATATAGAAAGAATTTTATTTTTAACCAGCAATAAAAAGAATAATTAGGTGAAAAAATTACACTGAATTGATAACAAAATTTATAGTAATATAAAAGTCAAACTTTATGGAATATAATTGCATCTTTATATAATAAAGGCCTGCTATAGGCTCTGTTAGTTAGCGTGTCAGTTTATGATTTTTAAGGGAAAGGTCAAGGTAATTAGTTGAATGCTCCCTAATGTTAGTAGTTATCTTTTAGCAGAAAACTGAGAAATGAACTGGTCAGTGTTGGTGTACTACATCAAGACAGTGCCTCAGATTGGCCTTTATCTTATCTCCACACAATGACAAACCAACTTTCATTTTATGCCAACTGTCTACATTGTATTCATCTGTGATGTTTAGGTCACTTGGATGTTTGGAGTTTGAAGGATGATAACATCAATCCTGTTTATAAAATACCACCAGCACCTCATGGTCAGCGCAATACATTCTGTGTCGCTAAGTCATGTGACATGGTTGTCACAGGTTACGGTATGGACGTCAGCATCTACACTCATACAGAGACAGGTTTCCAACTCCACAGCTTGTTAAACCGGTACTCAGGAAAACCTGTAAGTCAAGTCAAATTTTACCTAGACCAACAATGTTCACTGATAGCTTGTGTATCATTTCTGTAACATTCCCTTGTTTGTTTAATTAAGAAATATTTTATTTAAGATCAAATTAATTTCCTGATGAAATGTTTGCACTGTTCCAGGTATCCCACCTGAACATGTTGGAGGTCGGGATAGAGGAGCCTCGGGTGTTCATCACCACACAAGTAGGAGAGCTGTATCTACACTGCCCAGGGGAGACAGCGGAGGAGTTGAAGGAGTATACATACCACCAGGACCCGTCCTGTACCGGCGGGGCTGTCCATTGTGTGGACGTCAGACTGGACCCTGCCATGATAGCCCTGGGACAGGGAACTGTTGTAAGTCATATTTACTTATCTTGTTCCTGTTGAGAGATCACTATTGTCTTGTAGTATCATTAAAAGATAAAAAGAGTGCCTAAGTGCTTGCTTTTTAAATGTTGATGTTGACCTTAAATGAAGGACAAGGTTATTCCTTTAAAAAAAAAAACTTCAGCAATTTACTATCTGGATGCTGCAGATCAAACATTAGATCTCTTGTTTTCTGAGTTATTCAGAAGCCATAGCGTCAAAGTTTTAATACATTTAACACTTTTGACTTTGAATGATAATCAAGGTCTTTCATTGCAAAAGATGCACCAGACAAAATTATAATGCATTAGGCTAACTGAAACTTAATTTACATCATGATGAGGTATTGATTTTTATCAGAATCAAGTACAATTTATATATGACATGTAGCTCAATAGCGATATACATGTATTTTAAATCAATAGTACCTAGCTGTCAATCTGGAATTTACAGGGCCCTGTGTATGACATTGAAACAGCCAAGATGGTGAGGTTGTTAACTGGCCACATGCATATCATCACCTGTTTAAACCTAGTGGACAGTCCTCCTTACCAGGTGGTGACAGGAAGTATGGACAGAAGGTAAGTTAGTGGGAAGGAGGATAAATAGAGGGTCTTCCTAACCAGGTTGTGACAGGAAGTACGGACAGAAGGTAAGTTAGTGGGAAGGAGGATTACTAGACAGTCTTCCTTACCAGGTGGTGACAGGAAGTATGGACAGAAGGTAATATAAGGTAATGGGAAGGAGCTAGGATTACTAGAGCGTCCTCTTTACCAGGTGGTGACAGGAAGTATTGACAGAAAGTAAGTTAATGGGAAGGAGGATTGATAGATAGGATTATTTACCTGATGGTATTATTAAAGATTTTTGTACGACAAGGCTTTTTGAAAGATATTTATCTGTATTGTAAAATTGAGGTTTTTGGAATTGTTTTTGACTTGTTGTAAGATGTGGATATTTGAAGTATGTTTTACTTTTATTGTAGGATCAGGATATTTGATCTGAGGACAGACCAGACTGCTGCAGTGTTATCAGGCCATACAAACTATATAACAACTGTTCAGATGGATGACTGGAAGGTCGTATC
This sequence comes from Argopecten irradians irradians, assembly GCA_004382745.1. Classification (NCBI taxonomy): domain Eukaryota; kingdom Metazoa; phylum Mollusca; class Bivalvia; order Pectinida; family Pectinidae; genus Argopecten; species Argopecten irradians. Next base: position 1,218,985 of record SAYR01029910.1, read on the forward strand.
CGGAGATGGAGGGGGATTCGTCAGTGTGTGGGATCGTCGTATGTCTACAAAGTTATGGGAGTGGCATAACAGGTACATGTGATCAAAGATTATAACCAAGTTTCTGTCTTCTGCCTTTTTCTTCACTCTCTTGTTTAACTTTTTTTACAGGAGTCTTACTTTCACACCTTAACTACATCTCCTACATACATAACAAGTGTTGTCATAGTGCTGCTGCCTGTCAATAATGTTATATTTTCAGGTCATAACTTCTGTAAGATTTGGTAACGAAACTTGGACCCATTAACTGAAATAAATCTGTAAGTTCTGGTGTAAATTAAACTAAGGGTGCAGAGTCACACTCATCCTCGATACTCCAGGGGTTACTATCATTGTTGCTGTATTAACCCCTATACTCATCCTTGACATTCTAGGGGTTACTATCACTGTCATTATATACACCCCCTGGACCACCCTGGATATTCCCGGGAATACTACCACCTGTACTGTACTTATCCTCAATATTCACTATCACTGTTATTACATTCACAATGGACTGTGTCATAGTGTAACTGAAGGTTCTGTCTGACAACAGATGTACTAGTAGTTTGATCCTTTAATGTAAATAATTGAATAACATTACATGGTGTGGCTTTTAAGTTAGGCTTCATTCTCTGTTATCTTCAAAGAGTCTGTTGGCCTGTGATTGGTAAGTTTATTTTCTTCTGAAATGTCCTCAGTTTTGCTATGACAGAGTCCAGGGATAGATATTATGACAGTGATAGTAACCCCTGGAATATTGGGGATGGTGACTAAGGAGGCAGACAACTGTTGTAGTAAGGTGATCCTACTAGTATTGATAGAGACCTATAAATATATCTGTTTGACTGATTCATTATAAAACTGATGTTTTCTTTTTCTATGTACTTACAGACATCCTGTAGGCTATTGCCACTTCTATAAACAGTGCCTTATATCTGGTAACATCCCAGAAGCTAAGACAGAACTCGCTGACGAACATTTGGCTCATCGAAGGTAAGTGTACAGAATTCCAGTTTAATCTTAGGTCCATTAGTACTCTAGATTTACCTGAGGATGTACGTAAGCTTTTCTTTATAGATCAGCAGCACCTCAATACATAAACAAATAAGAGTTATACAGCTTTGTTTTCCTTCTATCACCTAGACTATTGTATCTATTAAACAATTCATTATACACAAATAGGTTTGGATACCATTAAGAACAAACAGTACAATACCATACCTGTACCAATGAAATGATACCAGTATTTTAACAATACCACACGTGTACCAATGAAATGATACCAGTATTTTAACAATACCGATGCCGATACTTTTGAAGAAATCTACTGGTTGTCTAACATACTACATATAAACATTTGATTTAACATTGCTAATGCACTAGTTGTTGTGCAGACTTTTCATTTTAAAACAGAATTTCAATACTTAAATAACATGTTTTTACACACAGTGCCTGTCTCCTTCATTGAGTCACTTTTACGTGTTGAATTTCCTTATTAAATCACAAGGTGTTTTTTTCCAAATACCAAAAAGAGTAAAAGTGGGTATGTTCCGGTATTTTTTAAAACGAGTAACAATACCGTATCTGTATCTAACCATATGTACCAATTAATTTTTCTGCTAATCTTTACAATGAAATCTGGTACAGTCAAACCTGTCTATTAAGACCACCAAGGGACCAAGAGTTCCAGGGGTTACTATCACTGTTGGTATATCCACCCCTGGATCATCCTCAATATTCCAGGGGTTACCTCTGAAATCTGATACAGTCAAACCTGTCTAATAAGACCACCAAGGGACCAAGAGTTCTTTATAACCAAGTGGTCTTTATACACAGGTCAAATTGTGTTGAAATTTAGGATTATTCATGAACTTATTGTTACACAGCATCTGTGAGCAAATGTATTTATATTTTTCAGGTTCCGTGGTTCTCTGAACGTATGTGATTTCTCTGCCGACCTCACGACACAAGACCTACCTGAGATCTGTCATTCGACCTATGATGAGCCGGAGGCCTATAACTACAACATACGATTGGCTGTTCCTTACGATAATATATAAATGTTCTCACAATTGGAAGAGGACGCTACAACATACGAATGGCTGTTCTATTGGTTATACAACATACGAATGGCTGTTCTCATGGTTATACAACATAGGAATGGCTGTTCTCATGGTTATACAACATACGACTGGCTGTTCATTATGATAATATATAAATGTTGTCACAATTGGAAGAGGACGCTACAACATACGACTGGCTGTTCTCATGGTTATACAACATAGGACTGGCTGTTCTCATGGTTATACAACATACGAATGGCTGTTCTCATGGTTATACAACATACGACTGGCTGTTCATTATGATAATATATAAATATTGTCACAATTGGAAGAGGACGCTACAACATACCACTGGCTGTTCTCATGGTTATATAACATACGACTGGCTGTTCTCATGGTTATTCAACATACGACTGGCTGTTCTCATGGTTATACAACATACGACTGGCTGTTCTCATGGTTATACAACATACAACTGGCTGTTCTCATGGTTATACAACATACAACTGGCTGTTCTCATGGTTAACATACAAGTTTTTGTCACGGCTAGAAAATGATGTTTTTAAGACTTTGAATGTTGCTAAACTGAAACATCTTTTTAAGTTCGGAAAGGTGCTTCACACGATAAAACTTTTCTATCAACTGTTGATGTTTTTAGTGGATATAATTTTTGTGGCAATGTTACTAATCTCAAGACTCATAAACCTTATATACCTGTGTTCCATTGACAATAATTACACAATGCTCAAATACTGAAATCATTATTTGACATCAAAATGTATTAGAACAGTACTGTTTTCACATGAAATTGCTTGAAAATCATAAACATTCTAATCTGACCTCAGGAAACAGATCATTGGGCTTATCTTAAAACCTTGTGAAAACAGTTTTGACTGTTGACTGATTATATATCAAGGCATGAAACAACTGTATATTATGATATGGCTAGCTAAGTCTAAATCATGTGTGGGAGAAACACCAAAAACTGTGAAATAGTAAAGATAAGTAATAATTTGAGGCCATGTTTTGATTGATTAGATAGTTTACAAAACTCTCTGACTTGGTGCTGTTGTTCATATACAGGCCATGCAGGTATACAGACAAATGTAGTTATCCATTTAAGGAAATTAAACTTCTAGATTATTTCTCTGACTGTATTCTAATTTGTTATATGTCATATGTAAAAAATTTGAGGAAAGTCTAGTGCTCTATGTAAATTGGAATAGCTTTGTTTTAATTGGGATTTAGTCTCCAAGTGCACATTAAGATGGAAAAAGAAAGTGTTCCTCCCAGTTCATGGTTGTAATCTACGTTGGACATAATTTCAGGGGTCATAATATAATCATGTACAAAGTCTTTGTTATTCATCTTCTTCTTCTTTCTACTTCTCCAACCTTAGTTTGTGAAAACAACCAACACATATTTCATTAAAAAAATGAATTTATTGATTTTTCTATTTATGAAATAAAATAAATATTCATAGTATAATATATGCCTCGAGTTTATCATAAAGTATATGTTTGATTGTTTAAATATTTGTTACCATCCATTCTATCACACATACACCTTACATCACACTTAGATAAACATTTGGAATCATATTTCCGCATACAGTCAAACCTGTCTTAGCGACTACCTGTGTATAAAAACCACCTGCTTATTAAGACCACTTTTTGAGGTTCTTAATTTGACCTGTGTATATAGACCACTTTAGTGACTTTATTTTCCCTTTGTTCCTTGGGTGGTCTTACTAGACAGGATTGACTGTAAATACTTGTTGATACAGTTGTTCTTTAATTTTTACAAGAATCATTTTTTACAGATAAAACCATAAATATCAATTACAAGATGTCAAACATTGAACACAATTAAATTTGGTGTTAATCTGTATGTATGTTACATCTTCAGTTGTGTTTTATTCAACAAGTTCGATCTGTAAACAAATTTTGTTTTCTTTTCATTTTATTTTATTTTGTTTGTTTGGTTTTTTTTTGTTTTTGCAATTTTAGTAATTGGTAATCATGAGCCAAGAATGTTTTTCATATCTTTATTCTGATCTATCATCAAGTACCCTTTCATGTACATTTCTACATATATTAATTAACCCAACAAGGGAGATAATCATGCCTGAAGCTTTTAATACCATGATATTTTTTTTTATGGATTTGAATTTTTGGGATAAAAATTCATATTTTGAAGATGTAAAAATAAAATGTCTACAATTTCCTCTGAGTGTAAAACTAATAACTCCAAATATCGTAAACTATTAAATTAAATTTTGTAGATTTGATTTGGTCCGTCGGTAATTTAAGCCAAATTTAATTATGGCCATACAATACAATAGACATTGTATGTATACAGAAAAAATGGTATAAAATAAACAATGTTAAAGGACAGAGATATGTAGAAATAAAAATATAGAACAAAAAAATAGGGTAAGGACAGAAAATCTACAGGTATATATATATATGTAAATACTCATAAACTTTGTACATGTAAATATAGAAATTTTATAAAAAGAACTTGATCTTCAAGCTGAACTAAGTATCTCATTTTATAATCACGTATATTCGTTTAAAAATATGGATGTATAAATATACTTATAACTTCAGCTAACTATCTAATATATGGAATGGACGGCATTTATATTACAAGTTGTTTTAAATCTAAAATACATGTACACGCAAAGGTTGTAATTCACTATCAACTTAATGTTGTTTATATAGGAATTTATAATCACAGACAAAATAAATCACAGCAAGAAATACTTTCCTTGGACAAAATATGCAAAGAAATTTCTACCTTATAGATAATAGGATTAAATATTAATCTCCATGGTAACACTTGTTTACCAATACAATACTTTTCATCCACACAATTTATCAAATAAAAGTTTTATTAATTAACTGACTTTTTCCATATATGGATATCTGTATTAGACAATATTACATATTCATATATCTGTATTTCTATCAGATCTTCTTTCCAGCATGTACATACATTAACTGTATGTATAGTATATGAGTATGGTATCACAGTTACAATGACTAAGGGCAGTTCTGTATTTTCATTGAAATACCGAGGAAAAATCAATTGAAGGGAAGAAAAAACGCTTTAAAAAGAGTATATATTTCAAATTAATATATATTTCAAATTCTCTACTAATAACTAATTCTTGGAATGATATGATTAAATATAGTATCAGAAACTACCATACTTGATAGCACTTCCGTAGTTATCTCCCCTGAAAAATATCCACATTCACACTCAGACACTTTTTCATCCAATTCTGATATAAATTCCTTATCTCGTACATAACACACAGTTTTATATACCACAACACATATATACTTCTGAAAGTATTTGTCAATACATGTCCTAATCCAACCATTATAACATTTCATTGATTATGATTTCATTAATAGAACATTTTAACATGATAGATACTATAAATAGAATGATTTAAGGATCAATGTCCATATTCAATAGGTAATTGAATTTTATAGAACTAGGAACTTGTACTGGCTTAGTTTGTGGTTATACAAAACCCAAAAGTTCAACTGATCAACCTCCTTAGATAAATTCCATTAGGACATTATGAACATTTCTATAATGTCCAGTTTGTTTCTTTCAAATCAAGTTATTTGTCTTAAGGAGATGATTTCAGGAATGATCCATACATCTATGGAAGTCCACTGTATAATCCTCAAATCTGAATCCTGTTCACTATACACACAACAAATGGTTGGTAACCAGTACCCAACTGTCACCGTGGCTACCGTGCTGCCGGGTAGTTTGTGTTGAGGTTTGAGTAGGCCCTACTTAGTTGTATAAGGTCCTGAAATGTAAAAAAAAAACAGCGATTAAATGATCAAATATTAAATATACATGATACAAGAGCTAGCCTTGCCGTAATTGATGTCATACATGTATATGAACTTCAGTTATCTTAGAACAGCAGTAACTTGCTTTTAGTTAAAAGACATGAACCTAAAATAAGTTGTTCTGAATGCTTAGATATGGTTTTCAGATGTTTATTGAATATTTTATTACAATGATTGGTTATCTAAAACGACAGGAAAACGTGGGGAATACCTACCTGAAAAATAATAAAAATAGACAGTCATATTCTATTTTTGGAACACAAAACGAAAGTTGGTCGAAAGCGAAGTTATAATCAACAACAAACTTGCTGACATGACAAGGTACATGTGTATATTAGTTTTCCACATTTTAAGATAATTTTTAATTTATGATAGTTGACATAAGAAGTATAAGCCATATTTGTTAATATCCGTAATAAAACAATTTGGGTTTAGCATACGAATGATAAGTCAGAAGTCAAACGAGACAGGGCACCATGAAGGGAAGTTCTTGACCCAATTGCACATATATACATCACGCAAGTATTAAGTGGGAAGTTGCTCCTGTCTTTTGCATTGCAGCGATCCATTTATATTCACCTACTTTCCAAATCGTGCACGTACTGACTCTTGTCGTAATCCGTTTTCTATCGACTTCACCCACGTTTTCGACCCACCATTTTGTTTACGTTCATTTAAGTGGTGCATTGTTTACGTTTTTATTTTATTTGACACATTTGCACAATAACTGATATATTTTACTAAGGAAGGTATCTGACACGTCTTAAATATGTATTTTACTCAAATTTACATGGTTTATTTAGGTTCATGTCCCTTTCAATGAGTGTCATTTCTAAACTAAAACTGACTTGCTTAGCAAGCATAATCTATCAGAAAACCATGAGCAGCTTGGTTAGTTGTTTTTTTTTAATCTTTATTTTTACTTAACTCACATATACAATTGATTTAACTAGAGTTATTGGATGTGAAAAGATACAAGATGACCTTCCTAACAATATAGGTTTTTCCAGGGTACTTAAGATTTTCTTGCAAGAACTCTTGCATATGCTTCAAATTTGTTCATTAAACATAAACTAATATGTTGTTTTGATGTATTTTGCAATTGTTATTGAAATGAATAAATAACATTTTATAGTGCAATAGTTAAGACTAACCTTGGCTTGGTTTGTGAGTGTATTCTGTAGTTTTGTCATGTCACCCATTTTCTGTGACATGATATTGCGACTCCTCTCCTGCTGTTCGGCGGCCATGTCCGACTCCATCGCTGCTGCCTTGGTGCGGTGAGCCAGGAGGTTGATCATACGTTCCTGGTGAGGTGTGGGGGAGGGAGACCGGCCCATTGTCTGTAGACAAATAAGTCAATATTATACTATAACTTTTTTGTATTATATAATAACAAAATGGAACCTACAATGTAGCTATTGAGACCAAAATGAAGTCTGTAATCAGCAGGTGATAGCTTTAGAGAGGTAAACAAAAACAGCTAATACTTAATCTTGATCCTAAAAATTCTGTCTACACTATGTTCATAAGTAGCAGGTCCTTACATACTGTTAGAGGTTAAACATTTCTTAACTTAACTACCATATATATAAATAAATCTTGTAATATTGTATTGCACTTACAATTATACCTTTTAAAGTTTTACTAGAAGATAAATCCACTTGATTCTCCAGATAGTATTGGTTGGTTTGCTTTACTCATATAAGTTAATTATTTTATTATATTAGCAATCAATTTCTCAAAAGAAATATCACAATTATGCAGGAAACATCTTGCAGCATACAAAACCCAATGATACACTGAAAGCATTACAAAAGTATAAGCCAATACAACCATGGTAACTACAAGCTATACATGCTTACATTGGGAATATACATGCTGGTTATCTATTAGTTGTGGAAACATATTTCAGTTTAATCAAAATTAGGCTTTAAAGTTAATGAGTTATACAATATATACACAGGTAACTCCATTAGGACACGATATGCACACTGGTAAATAATATTAGATAATTATATAGAGCAATCCTCATCATGATCTTAAACTACACAGTAAGGGGAGGCAATCCAACATTACACAATACCAAGGGCAGATAATTCTAATCTACATACAACCATCAGACAGAAACATCACACATCCAAGGGGAGATAATCTCAAACTACTGTAAAATACGATACCATCCAGCTGCAAGCAACTAATGCTTAATTAGGAGAAGATGGCTCCTGAACAAACTCAAGGGGAGATAATCCCTCACTTCATACACCAAGAGGATGATATAATACCCAATAACACACAACAAAAGGGGGAATTACTTACAATTAAGGGGAGATGAAGCTTAATTATTGACAGCTCACCATCATCACAGACATAAATGAGTTTGCCATACCTAGTACAAATTCTACACTTACAATTGTACACAAAAAATCAGCATTGTTACAGTTTAAAATGACATACAATTGTATTATTTTTTCACACACAACTATGTCCTGCATGCTTTGTAAATTTCTCTTGTGGGTATCTCAACAGGATGTGTGACGTGTGGATTAATTGTAAATTTCTCTTGTGGGTATCTCAACAGGATGTGTGACATGTGGATTAATTGAGAGTGCTGTAAAGCTGACAAAATCAAACTTAGAGGACACAAATGAATATTAAATGAAAATGTGAATGAAAAATACACACAACAAAACACCAACCTATACACACCTACACCACAAACACACTCCAGAACTGAAGGACCTTCAGTGAACTTACGGGTAACCTGATCCCCAATGTACTTACTCTGACCCCAGTGTATTTACCCTGATCCCAAATGTACTTACCCTGACCCCAGTGTACTTACTCTGACCTCCAGTGTACTTACCCTGACCCCCAGTGTACTTACACTGACCCCCAGTGTACTAACTGACCCCCAGTGTACTTACTCTGACCTCCAGTGTACTAACCCTGACCCCCAGTGTACTTACTCTGACCCCCAGTGTGCTAACCCTGACCCCCAGTGTACTTACTCTGACCCCCAGTGTACTTACCCTGCCCCCCAGTGTACTAACCTTGACCCCCAGCGTACTTATTTCGACCCCCATCGTACTTACTCTGACCCCCTGTTGATAATACGAGGGGTTGTTGAGATCAGGCACAGAATACGATGATGCTAGGCGGTCTCCACGCAGTGATCTATTCTCTGCGTTAAGCTGAGCCACCTGTGACTGCAGGTGTTCGATCATTTTGGATGCGTTAATATCGTCGTTAGACTGGCGGTTAGTGGGCGTCTGACCCAGCAGGCGCTTTTGGTGCTACACTCAGAGAAAGAAGAGAGAGAGAAGGAAAGAAAACATTAATATAGGTCATGCAGACAGAAGAAAACATGCTCATCCATAAGTGTGCTCAGCTACATGTCTGTAATCAACTTTATGTTATTTAATTAACATATATATATGATTGCTCAGGTAATGTCTGTGTACAATGCTAAATGAGTTATATAGTAGTATAAGTATAATATATGTAGTATAAGAATGAATATTTGACCACAGAAGAGGTTATTTGTTATTTATATAATAAACTTTAGGCTTAGTAGTTTTGCAAATGTTAAGTAACTTTTCTATCAACTTCTATTTAAATTTACAATTAGATTTAAAGCAAATGTGATAAACTGATTTGGCATTTCAAGTCTGAGAGTAAAACTGGATTTGTTTTTTTTTCGTAAAATAGCCTAAAGATAAATCTTGTTTCATACTTTGCTGTTTTGCATGAGTCTAAGCAAAGATTTAGAAGTTCCAAATATGAGGATTTTGAAAGTTGAAAATCATCATCCACTAATTTAGAATGTATGTGAAGAAATATCAACATTTTACCAAATTATTTTCATTCTACACATATTTCTCTCAAACTATCATATCTAGATTAATTTGATGTGCATTGTGCTTTTATACTTCCAATCCAAATATTCTAGAAAATATGATGGAAAAAAAGTTAATATGCAGACAATATTAGCACACTTGTGAATGTTATACAAAATAAGAAGCAGAGTAAAACCACACATATACACAATATTGAATAAAACACTAATACAATTTGTATATATATAGTCCTAGTACATTACACAAGCATGTAAACTAAAGGATCAGTGTATTTTATCATTATAGCTATTTACAAATGACTATATCATAGCTGTGCCAAAGTTATTGATAGGTATATGGAGTTATTCAGTGAATATTCTTATATACATTTATAACAGAAGGTTTGCTTTCTCCAAATTTGAATGGGACAAAATTACTTTTTTAAATAATTAAAAAAAAAATACAATAATAAGAATATCACCAACAATTATTTGTATTTATCATACATAAATGTATTTCAAAATCAAATTTAGATTTAAAAGCTATAGGTATGCCTAACTTCCTAATATGCCTAAATTTTGGTAAAACATGCACAGTATGTTTCAGATCATGTCTATTTTAGAATTCTCTAAAAAAAAAATGTGGAGTATACGCAAAACAAAAAACTAACAAAAAACAGCAATATAGAAAACCCTAAAGAGGAATAATGATAACTTAAATTATAAAACAATACCACAGTGAACCACCCATTTAGAATGTACCATGGTAACTAAGGGACATAACTCTGACATACCATTGCTAGTCGTTTAATTTCTCGCTCCAATCTGTCCACTTCCTGCTGTTGGAGATCACTGCGGGGTTTAAACTCATACTGGGGAACTTTTGGGGGTTTGCTGTATTGCCTGATAAAATAAACAAAACATTAAGTTCATATATGTTAGACACCTCCTACACATGTAATATGAAAATCAAATACAATAGGAAATACCTGAAGCAGGGAATTAAACCAACTGATTTACACAGAGTAAATACTTAAAAAGCTGGAATCTGATGATATTCAACTTCAGATTTATACCATGTCAATCATGACAAAATATCTGAAGGCAAATGTAATTAAACGGGGGCTAGCTTTTTTTCAGCAACATTTAAAAGAAGTTTGTAAAGTATGTGCTCCACTAGATTAAGTCCTTAGTTGTATGTTAACCACCATTACGCTAAGTTACAATTACAATATTTGAATGAATATTGTTCTTACCCGTTTTTAACATCTTATTCACAAACACAGTTACATACAATAGCAATACAGATACTATAGGCATAGTGACAGATTCTACACAGCTCCTAACAAAAACTACAGGTATATACCATATATGTACTGTGAGACAGAGAGCGATATATTAAAAGACAGGGAGAGATAAATAGAGAGACAGACGGAGGTGATCAGATCATGCATCACTGATTGAGCCAATATAACCATAAGGATATCACACGTTCAAACCTGCATTCTTCCATTAATCAAAATGAAATCCCTCCCAATTGTTGTAATTATATTAATGATAAAGTTTATGGCATCTATTTTTTTCTGAATTATCATTGTAAGATTACATTTATTTAGAAAAATAATTTTGTTCAACTAATCAACCCAGGTTTGAGCAAGTGATTAAGGAGTATATACAGAGAAGAAAACAAGCAGAAACTACAGATGATTAAACTTAAATCATAATTGTAAAACTGATTGCTGCTATTTCATTACATTATCATTCAGCCAGTCATAAAGCAGATGTCACATATCTTCATTGCTGAATTTTTATATAGGATCAACATAATATGTTAATATGGTTACAATATGTCAACTCTACTACTTGATATAAATACATAGCCTTCTTTCACTTATTATTTCGTATGATAATCAATACCATTTTTTAAATGGAGTTGACTCGACGAAATTTCTTAGAAGGTTTCTTTTAGGATACATATGCTGTATACCCAGTATATAATCTTTTTAGTATCGATGTTGTCAAGGGGGTTGTCTGCAAATAAGATCCCCCACCACGTTTGACCTTAATTTCTTCTCTGGATTAGGGGTCTTATTTGTGGTGTAATACGTCGGTAACTATATTATACTGTATATAATCATTTATTAATCATTTAAAGAAGTGACAATATTTATGACAAAATGAGTTTTGATTAAAGTGCCACAACATCACACCAAAACAGTGCCGTTCACCTATAACACTCAATGTTTACATTTCATTGTCATTTTCCAACTTTTCGTTTTCTTCCCGTATGTTAAATAAGGCGTCGGTTTGTGACTTCCATGTATCAAAGTTTTTCCTCAGAGTACTAAGTTCCTCGTCCTTTTTGCGTAGAGAACGTAAATGATTTCTGTCTCTTTCCATGTACGTCTTGTTCAATCTGTTAGTCTCCAAAGCATGCTCCTAATTAATTAGTAATTGGCAAATCATACTCTTTATTAATTAGTTATTGGAAAAACATGCTCCTAATTAATTAGCAATTAGCAAAACACTGATGCAATAGCAATCCAAAACACAGTAAAATCAGACCTTAAATCCAACTGGTTTTATGATGTCAAGCACTATACTGTAAGATCATCCACAACCAGATCTGTATAATGTTTGTCCTGTAGAGCAGTTTTTGTCCTTAACTGATGTTATAGCTTTTGAAGTTCATTTATCTCTTTTTAAATCAATGAACCAAGGCTATTTGCCTGTATTATCATATAATTATGATGATTAAAATCTAAAATTTGAAATGATAATTTAACTTTGACAACAACAATAATCAGCTGATTTTCTAAATCAACTAATAACATCATCATTAAAACATCAATAGATTTTTTTCTTGTTCTTCAAAATAGGTTTTCTTGGGGCAATTATGGAAGGCTTGACATGATAAGTACAAGTTGATTTACACACAAAAACAAATTAACCGTCAGTAATCATCAATTAAAATGGTATTAGTAAACATTAAGTATAATTAGCATCTAGCTTACTACATATAGCTAAAGGAATAAAAATATTATTCAGACCCTAAAACCTCACATGTGTGTTTGGTACGGATCTATGAGTGGATTCTTATTTTCATAACACTGAATTATCCCATATTCAAAACTATTTGTTTGGTCTATTCAAATTTTAAGTGAACTTTGTGTGTGAAACATTCAAACTAACTTAAAGTAGTAATGACCAATCTTTACTGGTTCACAGATGTCTTGCTCCAAAGGAAAAGAGATTTGCTTCCACAGTTAGTCTATGTTTAGAATTCTTTGTGGGTAGACTACAAACTAGTGGTATAAACCTAGGTGCTCAGGGGAAGGGCCAATCCCACTAGTTTGATGAATTATCTAAAATCAATTAATCTTGTTTCGATACTTTGCAAAGTGCATTTATGGCAATGTGAATACATTTTTTGACCACTCTTTCAATTTCCTCTAGATCTATATCTGGTCGGATTCCATTTTTCATAGAAATTTCTGTCAGGACAGATGTCAGATAAGACAGGTTCTACTGTAGTCTAACTAGCATTAAGGGTTAATTAAAGCATGCTCTCTCTAGCAGGTAAAGGGAGGTAATTAGTCAGACAAAAATCCAATTGTTTTACAAAAGCCTCGGGTCTTACATGGTGGCTGCCAAATCGTTGTTGGGCATGTTGTGAATAAATGTTTCACGTAGCTCATTCTGAGATCCCTGCAGAAATTACAGATATACATACTCAGTAGTCAATGTCTAAATTCACCATTACAACTGATGAACAAATATACTGAAAGTAAACTGAACATATATTTACCATTATCTCTATCTCAGTATTACAAGGTTACATTAGGATAAAACTATGAACAAATATCTTGAAAATATACAAATATACAAAACAATTTAAAATATTTCTATATGATCTGAGTAAAGCCCTAGCTTTCTCCTTTCTCTCTATCATTATTTTAAGCATACCTTTGCTAGTTTGGCCTTTAGTCTTTCCAGCTCCATGTTTTTCTCTTTTTCTAATTCCTCCTTTATTTTCTGAACCATTTCCTCCTGAAACATAACAACACAGTAAATGTACAATGGACAAAACTTTTGTATATTTCACCCACTGATGTAACTCCATTCAGATTTAAACAAATCATGTTCAGACATACAATCATATGTCATGCAATAGTTGATAATGTAAAAGTTTTCATGCATGTTTTAGGAAAATGTTACATATCAAAATAACTATGTTATTCATGAAATGATATACACAATGACTTGTGAAGATTAAAATCACTGTAAAACATTTTTAAGAAGATTTTTTTTTTATGAGTTACATTTTAACATTTGGTTAAATATGATGCATGCTTGTCAGATTTTTCTATGAAACTCTAGTCATAAAAATTTAGAATCTTCCAAAGTTAAATTAACATAAAAACAAACATTTCTCAATGATACCTGATTAAAATTTGTTAGAAAAAAGCATTGAGTCATTTAATTAACAGAGTTATCTACCCTTTGGAACTATATCATACATTACTTTATGTCATAAATACAAGTGAGAAAATTACTTTCTCACAAATTCATCAAACATTTAATCTGATTCACAATAGATTCCTAATAGCAAGGGCAGATAACTCTATGTAATTAACAAGGGCAGATAACTCTGTGTAATTAACAGAGACTGTCAGCAATGGTTAATCCTACCTTCTCCCGATCTGTCCTCAATATGGAGGATTTTTGGCGTTTTAGTTCTTGTTTCAATTCTTGTACAAGGTTACGTAGTTCCTCATTACATGCCCGTAGGTTAGCCTGTCACACAACACGTAAAGCTATGACATCAGCACACAAATCCATGACATCATCACATAAAAGTATGAGATCTTCACACAAAATTATGAAATCAACACATGAAATTATGACTAGTATTCAAAAACATGACATGAAAACATGATTAGATTAGTTTGACAATCTAAATCCATGAAATTAGTTGTTATATTTACAAAGTTAAATAACAACAATTAATTTATAATAAATGTATGAGGCTAAAATCAACGAAGCATTATAGTGATATGATACATCTGTTTTATATCAAATGGATTTGAAGTTAATGGATTTTCGTTTTCTTGAATTGTTGCTGCAATTAACAGATACAGTTTGAAAGTTTCAAGTCCCATTTTATAAATGGTATTTTTTTCTTTCACAGATTTTCTTAGTACAGAAAAGCAATAAGTTAAAATTATAATCATGTTATTTTGAAATTATTTTTCTTTTTCTTCAATAGATAACAGCAAGATTTTCAAAGCACTCTTATTCAAAAACTTAATAGTAATTTATAATTTATCTTTGGTGACGTTAAAATATGACAGATGTTTGATGATAGAGTTACATCCTCAACAGATAAGATACAATCAAGGATTTGTTCTCTCGTCTTGAACCTAATTCTAGCAATATTCCTACAGAGACAGTTAAACACTGTTTCCATGGAGAATCTGAAATCAATTATTAGTTATATATTGAAAAGAATGAATGCAATAGATGAAATTTCTACATTAAAATAATAGAACAACAGTCTTATATATTTGGTCATGATTTCTCAAAACTAACAGTTTCAATATTAACATTATCAAAAGATGGTAATAATGATGTCCCATTTTCATGTTTAAATCTTGTCAATATAACACTTTCTTTTTTCTCTCTTTTGAATAAATTAGAGAAATTATTTGTAATTCTTTACATCATGTCGAATACTAATGCAATACTATGAAATTTTTATTAGAATTGCAAGCATATTTTAATAATATTTCAATTTTGTTATTTGAGAAATCTGTACCATGTTATAACCTCCACCTGCATGAAAACATCACTGTTAGAAAGGGACGCCGACCCGTACATAGAAAACATCATGGTTTCTCTATCTCTAAATTGTCTGAACAAATCTGTTGTGTTTCTTTTCTATATCTGTTATGGTCTCTCATGCATTTTAGCGATACAAATGAAAGGAAAAAAAATCAGTAGCATCTTTGGAAATCATTATCTAATGTAAATACAGAAGAAATGTCATGCACTTTAAATAAATTTTGACCAGCTCTGCTAAAAATCATTTCAAGACACAACTTTAATTGGCTGACTAAAAAACAGCATGCTATTTTGATTTCTGATATGCAACATTTGAATTTGAATACTTGATCAACAGCATGCTTCATTCTGTCTTCTGATACAAAGTGAAACACTGATGTAAACTTATAGACATATTAATACAGTACTGAGCGCTATACAGGACGGTTTATAACATCACTAAAGACGAAGCGACACAGAAACAGGTATCAGGACAGTAAAAACCACCACACTTCATCTGAAGTCCTCTAAATATTGGCTTTGTTCTTATAAGGTGACAGAAAATGTTCTTGTACTTAACAAGTAAACACAATCACTACTATCAAAGTCTATATTGGAATATCAATTTCATTGAAACAAATTGTGTTCAATACGAAACAAATTGTGTTCAATACGAAACAAATTGTGTTCAATACAGAACATTTTTTAACCTTAAATTATTTAATGTAATACACAAAATATACTGAGATCAGATACTGATTTGAAGGTCAAATGTGATGACCTTGAAGTTTAAATTGACCTAGTCAAACTGAAGATTTAAAATTGATCAAGGCAGAAAGGTTAAATGTCATAATGTCTACAGATTATTTCTTTAATTCTTTAACAAAGTCCATTTTCCAGACAACGGGAGACAGAGTTTGGTGTGGTGGTTTTGAAGTCCTGTGAGTAGATTTGTACAGACAAACCTCTGTATAGCCATTGTTATACCATCCTTCGTGCTGGACCTGGTATAGAAAACACCAAACCCTCACTCTCTGTATCGACCACACTCTTCATACATTAACACTGAATGTACTAGCTTTTTAGTACAATAAACACTGCTCATCCGAAACATATCAATTGTTTCATTCTAATTAACAAGAATCCAATTTTACCTTAAATGCAGTTTTGGCAATACTATAACTAGCTATTACAACCCCTTTTAAATATATTGGCAGGTTCTTAAATAATGATTAGAATACTATGAGTGTATAACACAGTCTTCTCATCAAATTAAAAAATAATCAGATACCAGGATAGACCAAGGTGCAGATGTGTAACAGACAAATGATAATGGTGTCAAAACGCAACAGAGAGGAATTATGCCAAGGGAGGTAAATAATGAAATGCTGCAAGTCAAAGAAAGATACATAACCATTTTCAAGGGAGGCAATTCATTCATATCTGAGATATTTGATTACCAAAAAGGTATAAATATTGCTATTGATGGAAGGAAAGTGAAATGATTTGATTTCTGATCAAACACTTGTGCAAACCTAACTATTATATTTGGCATTTATAACAATGTATTGCTAGGCCAGTGTATTACTTACCAAGGCGGATGTTGTTGGGGTTCTCACTTGGCTGTCACCTTGGAAACTAAAATAAATACAAAGGTGGAGTTATTTACATTATTTTACTGATACATGTATTTTCAAAAGTAAATATACATATATATTACATGTATACATCCTTATAGCTACAAAATTTATTACAATTGAAGTTTATACATTAGCTATGACAATACATGTATTTGCTAAGTGAAATTTTCATGGACCAACACCTTAGCTACAACTTAACTAACTTAGCTACTTTACTAAGTAAATCTTTCATGAACCAGCACTTAAGCTACAGCTTTAACTCACTTTGCTAAGTTAACTTTTCTTGGACCGACACCCAAGATGTTGGAAGTTTTTCGGCACTCCTCGTTGACCTCGTTAACAATGGTTCGTTCCATCCTATCTAGGACTGTGGAGTTCTGTCTATCGTGGTGTATCCACTGGATACGCTCCGACTTCAGCTTCCGTAACTCTTCCTCCTGGTCCTTTACAATGTCCGTCAGTTTGTCAATTTCCCGTTGATAATCCTAAAAAATTGTAACAGAGGATGTTTTATATAATATCAATCACAGCCTCTGCTAGGGATCAAGCTCAGGAAAAGTTATCTTTATCCTAGTTTTGTAAATTACAGAGTTAATTACCTAGTGGGTAGGTAATGATTGTGACATCATCTGTTTGCAAGGGCAACGTCATACTTTTCAGAGAAATCAACATGAATTTTGTTCACAAAATAATGATGTCACAAACTCTGTATTATACAGAGTATTGTGGCTAGTGTTGACTGGGGTATAATTGATAAGAATGGACCCACATATAGTTAAGCTAACAATACATCAATCTTTATTTTTGGTTCCAATGCTATGTCAGTCTCAACATTTCACAAAAGGGGAGATAAATTAGTATTATAATGTCACTAAGCAATTGTCAAAATAAAACATAGATTCTGGAGGTCAGTTGTTAACATCATATCAATTTACTCCTAGAATATCTCATAACAGCAATATAGTTGTACAGTTGCAGGAAGAAATAATTCCCCATTTGTCAATTTCTAAGTGATATAAGCAATATACAGGTAAACTTACTTGTAATTCTTTCATTTATTTATTCACAACTATATTTTGTTAACAGAAAATACATTTACAGCAAATAGAGTGAAATTCAATCTCCCTGAATAAAAGCAAATATACAGTATTTTTTTCAAATGAGCTTAACATTTTCTAACTTGTAGCATCTTGACATGTATCAGCTCTTTAATGATAAACATATTGTCTTGTTTATAATCTATTTTACCTGTGTCGTTTTTATGTATTTTACCTGTGTCATCTATATGTATTTTACCTGTGTCATCTATATATATATTTTTAATGTATTTTACCTGTGTCATCTTTATGTATTTTACCTGTGTCATCTTTATGTATTTTACCTGTGTCATCTATATGTATTTTACCTGTGTCATCTATATGTATTTTACCTGTGTCATCTATATGTATTTTACCTGTGTCATCTATATGTATTTTACCTGTGTCATCTATATGTATTTTACCTGTGTCATCTATATGTATTTTACCTGTGTCATCTATATGTATTTTACCTGTGTCATCTATATGTATTTTACCTGTGTCATCTATATGTATTTTACCTGTGTCATCTATATGTATTTTACCTGTGTCATCTATATGTATTTTACCTGTGTCATCTATATGTATTTTACCTGTGTCATCTATATGTATTTTACCTGTGTCATCTATATGTATTTTACCTGTGTCATCTATATGTATTTTACCTGTGTCATCTATATGTATTTTACCTGTGTCATCTATATGTATTTTACCTGTGTCATCTATATGTATTTTACCTGTGTCATCTATATGTATTTTACCTGTGTCATCTATATGTATTTTACCTGTGTCATCTATATGTATTTTACCTGTGTCATCTATATGTATTTTACCTGTGTCATCTATATGTATTTTACCTGTGTCATCTATATGTATTTTACCTGTGTCATCTATATGTATTTTACCTGTGTCATCTATATGTATTTTACCTGTGTCATCTATATGTATTTTACCTGTGTCATCTATATGTATTTTACCTGTGTCATCTATATGTATTTTACCTGTGTCATCTATATGTATTTTACCTGTGTCATCTATATGTATTTTACCTGTGTCATCTATATGTATTTTACCTGTGTCATCTATATGTATTTTACCTGTGTCATCTATATGTATTTTACCTGTGTCATCTATATGTATTTTACCTGTGTCATCTATATGTATTTTACCTGTGTCATCTATATGTATTTTACCTGTGTCATCTATATGTATTTTACCTGTGTCATCTATATGTATTTTACCTGTGTCATCTATATGTATTTTACCTGTGTCATCTATATGTATTTTACCTGTGTCATCTATATGTATTTTACCTGTGTCATCTATATGTATTTTACCTGTGTCATCTATATGTATTTTACCTGTGTCATCTATATGTATTTTACCTGTGTCATCTATATGTATTTTACCTGTGTCATCTATATGTATTTTACCTGTGTCATCTATATGTATTTTACCTGTGTCATCTATATGTATTTTACCTGTGTCATCTATATGTATTTTACCTGTGTCATCTATATGTATTTTACCTGTGTCATCTATATGTATTTTACCTGTGTCATCTATATGTATTTTACCTGTGTCATCTATATGTATTTTACCTGTGTCATCTATATGTATTTTACCTGTGTCATCTATATGTATTTTACCTGTGTCATCTATATGTATTTTACCTGTGTCATCTATATGTATTTTACCTGTGTCATCTATATGTATTTTACCTGTGTCATCTATATGTATTTTACCTGTGTCATCTATATGTATTTTACCTGTGTCATCTATATGTATTTTACCTGTGTCATCTATATGTATTTTACCTGTGTCATCTATATGTATTTTACCTGTGTCATCTATATGTATTTTACCTGTGTCATCTATATGTATTTTACCTGTGTCATCTATATGTATTTTACCTGTGTCATCTATATGTATTTTACCTGTGTCATCTATATGTATTTTACCTGTGTCATCTATATGTATTTTACCTGTGTCATCTATATGTATTTTACCTGTGTCATCTATATGTATTTTACCTGTGTCATCTATATGTATTTTACCTGTGTCATCTATATGTATTTTACCTGTGTCATCTATATGTATTTTACCTGTGTCATCTATATGTATTTTACCTGTGTCATCTATATGTATTTTACCTGTGTCATCTATATGTATTTTACCTGTGTCATCTATATGTATTTTACCTGTGTCATCTATATGTATTTTACCTGTGTCATCTATATGTATTTTACCTGTGTCATCTATATGTATTTTACCTGTGTCATCTATATGTATTTTACCTGTGTCATCTATATGTATTTTACCTGTGTCATCTATATGTATTTTACCTGTGTCATCTATATGTATTTTACCTGTGTCATCTATATGTATTTTACCTGTGTCATCTATATGTATTTTACCTGTGTCATCTATATGTATTTTACCTGTGTCATCTATATGTATTTTACCTGTGTCATCTATATGTATTTTACCTGTGTCATCTATATGTATTTTACCTGTGTCATCTATATGTATTTTACCTGTGTCATCTATATGTATTTTACCTGTGTCATCTATATGTATTTTACCTGTGTCATCTATATGTATTTTACCTGTGTCATCTATATGTATTTTACCTGTGTCATCTATATGTATTTTACCTGTGTCATCTATATGTATTTTACCTGTGTCATCTATATGTATTTTACCTGTGTCATCTATATGTATTTTACCTGTGTCATCTATATGTATTTTACCTGTGTCATCTATATGTATTTTACCTGTGTCATCTATATATATTTTACCTGTGTCATCTATATGTATTTTACCTGTGTCATCTATATGTATTTTACCTGTGTCATCTATATGTATTTTACCTGTGTCATCTATATATATTTTACCTGTGTCATCTATATATATTTTACCTGTGTCATCTATATATATTTTACCTGTGTCATCTATATATATTTTACCTGTGTCATCTATATATATTTTACCTGTGTCATCTATATGTATTTTACCTGTGTCATCTATATGTATTTTACCTGTGTCATCTATATGTATTTTACCTGTGTCATCTATATATATTTTACCTGTGTTATCTATATGTATTTTACCTCTGTCATCTATATGTGATTTACCTGTGTTATATATATGTATTTTATCTGTGTTATCTATATGTATTATACCTGTGTCATCTATATATATTTTACCTCTGTCATCTATATGTATTTTACCTGTGTTATCTATATGCTTTTTACCTGTGTCATCTGTATATATTTTATCTGTGTCATCTATATGTATTTTACCTGTGTCATCTATATATATTTTACCTGTGTCATCTATATGTGATTTACCTGTGTCATCTATATATATTTTATCTGTGTTATCTATATGTATTTTACCTATGTCATCTATATATATTTTACCTCTGTCATCTATATGTATTTTACCTGTGTTATCTATATGTTTTTTACCTGTGTTATCTATATGTTTTTTAACTGTGTCATCTATATATATTTTATCTGTGTTATCTATATATATTTTACCTGTGTCATCTATATATATTTTACCTGTGTCATCTGTATATATTTTACCTGTGTCATCTATATATATTTTACCTGTGTCATCTATATATATTTTACCTGTGTCATCTATATGTTTTTTACCTGTGTCATCTATACTTATTTAACTGTGTCATCTATATGTATTTTACCTGTGCCATCTATACGTATTTTACCTGTGTCATCTATATGTATTTTACCTGTGTCATCTATATGTATTTTACCTGTGCCATCTCTATGTATTTTACCTATGTCATCTATATGTATTTTACCTGTGTCATCTGTATATATTTTACCTGTGCCATCTATACATATTTTACCTGTGTCATCTATATGTATTTTACCTGTGTCATCTATATGTATTTTACCTGTGCCATCTCTATGTATTTTACTTGTGTCATCTATATGTATTTTACCTGTGTCATCTATATGTATTTTACCTGTGTTATCTATATGTATTTTACCTGTGTCATCTCTATGTATTTTACCTGTGTCATCTGTATATATTTTACCTGTGCCATCTATACATATTTTACCTGTGTCATCTATATCTATTTTACCTGTGTCATCTTTATGTATTTTACCTGTGCCATCTATACCTATTTTACTTGTGTCATCTATATGTATTTTACCTGTGTCATCTCTATGTATTTTACCTGTTTAATCTATATGTTTTTTACCTGTGTCATCTGTATATATTTTACCTGTGTCATCTATACGTATTTTACCTGTGTCATCTATATGTATTTTACCTGTGTCATCTATATGTATTTTACCTGTGTCATCTCTGTATTTTACCTGTGTCATCTATATGTATTTTACCTCTATATGTATTTTACCTGTGTCATCTCTGTATTTTACCTGTGTCATCTATATGTATTTTACCTGTGTCATCTCTATGTATTTTACCTGTGTGATCTCTATGTATTTTACCTGTGGAATCTATATGTGATTTACCTGTGTCATTTTTTGTATTTTACCTGTGTCATCTATATGTATTTTACCTGTGTCATCTATATGTATTTTACCTGTGTCATCTTTTCCTTGACCTTGTCAAACTCAGCCTGCATTTCATTGCGGAGATTGTCCTTGGCCTTTGCAACGGCAACCATTTTATCATGCATGGCCTGTTTATTCTGCTGTTTACCATCTTCCAAGTCCTGAAACATAAAATTCTTTTGGTCAGGCCTTAGTGCCAAAATTTCAATTCTTCATTAAAGTGAAACAATATGGACTTCATAAGGATACTAAGACAGCTCCAAACCTGATCACTCAGGACTTTATTTAATTGAATTCAATTGTAATTAACTTCATTTCTATGATTTTGATAGTACCATACAGTAGTCTAACTTCACCACTGTGACAGCATTTAACATAACCTGTAAGTCTTTACACCATTCTTTCTCCTCTTCTTCTTCTTTTTTCTTTTTTTTTTCTTTTGGGAAAGGGGCAACCTGATATGCATGAATTCCTATTTCCTAATGTTCTGAAATAATTACTTTCTGCTAAAAAGTTCAATATTACTATTATACTAATCTAAAAGTCATTATACATGATGTATATAGATAAAACTGTAAAAAGCTTTACTTCTCATGCCCCATTAAAATCATAATTTCAATATTGTGACAGACAAGTCGCTGTGTTACAAAGGAAAACAAAACCAGCAACAGAAAACAATGACACATTCACAAATTGTGGTGAGACAATAATATGAATTGTAAAATACAAACAACAATAGAATTCAAAGGGGTTGGGTCTCTCGAATTATCCTTTAATGTTTTAAGCGGTTAACTTATTGAGTGTCGCTTTCAGGATTGATCTCTAATAGATATTGATCTGTCCCAACATTGACGGTGTTACTTAGTCAGTATCTCTGGTATGTTTTGTCTGTCTGATCACAGTCATGCACAGGCTTGTGTTTTTTTAAGAGTGTAAGCTAATGAAAAAGATAAAGCCTATTTATGTTTATTGTATCTGTAGATAACATACCAGTAATGTTTGACAATGCTTTAGTTATATAGAAGTAGACATAACAATATACCGACCACCTTATACCTACTTATACTGTACACCAAACCCTTCTGCCTTTTCTATATTTCTGGTACCCTTGCTCCTCTGATCTCCCCTCCATCCTATCCCTCCCCTCTATCAGACACCTCCTTCTCTCTGATACCCTCCCCCACCCTGTCCCTGTCTCCCTATAATCCTCTTTCCCTTTGCACCCCTCCTATCCCCTTCCCTCTATTAGACACCTCCTAGATACCCTCCCCCACCCTGTCCCTGTCTCCCTATAATCCTCTTTCCCTTTCCATTCCTCCTATCCCCTTCCCTGTATTAGACACCTCCTAGATACCCTCCCCCACCCTGTCCCTGTCTCCCTATAATCCTCTTTCCCTTTCCATCCCTCCTATCCCCTTCCCTGTATTAGACACCTCCTAGATACCCCCCTCACACTCTCCCTGTCTCCCTATAATCCTCTTTCTCTTTCCATCCCTCCTATCCCCTCCCCTATATTAGACACCTCCCAGATACCCTCCCCCCTCTCTCTCTTTTCTCTCCTATTCCTTGATCAACAGACACCTCCCCCTCCCAATTCCCATTCCTCACCCCTGCCCTCTATTAGATACCTCCCCAACCCCATCATTCCTATCCCACACCCCTCCTCTCTATGAGACACTTCCCCTTCTATCCCTCTCCCTTATCCCCCTCCCCTCCCTTCCTTTACCCAGGGATCCTTTGGATGGGCCCTCCCTCACATCCCTTCCCCTCTATTAGAAACCTCCCACACCGAACCCATATCTAGCCCACTCCAAACCGTCCCCCACCTCTCCCCCATTTACCCATCTCTCTATATTCCCATTTCCTTTCCTTTCCTCCTATCCCCTCCTTGCTATTAGACACCTCCCCTCCCCATCCTATCCCCCCTCCCCTTCTCCTCACCCTGCCCTCTATGAGACAGGTCAGGACAAGCCACCATGCTGGTATACAACAATAACACTTCATTCATTATGATAATCAGCCACTGACAGCCGGTCTTTAAACCCATAAATAAAAGTATAGCCCCTATTTTCAGATAAAATTAATACAAAAACATCCCTGTTCTGTTCCATCAAACTCTGTAAGCTGGCCAGCCAGATTGATATAAAATGAGTTTTTACTTGTTGGTTGTAAACCTAACAAGGTCTAAGTGGTATACAAATATGGAGACAGTGATTTGTGGCCCTGGTGGGCCCTGAACATGAAACAACCTCACAATAAAACAAAATTATTAAAATGTGAAGTAACACAGCTATAAAAGGTTAGAAAACAAATTCTGTTGTTGAATATGTGATGGAAATAGGGGTATGTACCCCTGAACACACATTTAGGCTCTTCTTAATCAAAGACTAGTCCAGTCCATTATAAAATGTCAGGGGTGAATGAATTAATTGTAGCTCTAATCATGACATAATTGAGTATAAACACCGTACTGTATTTGATCTGATAGGTTTTCTGGTCCCAAAATTGTGGCCCCGTGGCCCCAACCCTTTGCTTCCTTTATTCTCAAATTTATCAAATTCAGACCATTTTATATAAGCATAGCAATTCTCCTTTTTGCCTTTTTTAAATAATATCATAGGTGGCTTTGTGTGATAAAATTGTGAAAGGTATAAATTTGTGTCCATTAAGTGACCCCTTGATATTCTCATTCATTCGGTCAAACTTTCCCCCCTTTCAAAAGTATCATCAGTTAGTGCTTTAAAACATCTCATGATCTGTACCAGACTTTGTTACAATGATGACTGACCACAAACTCAGTGACTATAAACCCAGGGTGAACACAGTTGATGGGCCTGCTTCAGTGAACGACAACAGAGTGGATATGACAGCATTCAACTGGCCATGCAGTAATGACACTTACACAAATCTATAACAACTAGTCAGATTAAAGACACAAAGTAAAATAACACTTATCTGATCTTATATAAATATTTAAACATGTCCCTCTATAATGTTGACATTATTACCAAATTCCTGTCTGACCTGGAGACAACTTTATACAGGCATTAAACAGTGTCAATAGTCCCCAGGATTCTCAGTAAAGTAGTACTACTACAGCTATGGCAACATCTATTCCTTAAGATATCAAAACTCAAAATATCAAAGAAGATAATATTGTATTGTTATTTATTCAATAAATACTGTTGATACAGTCGTTTTGTCTTTGAATGCATTCAGCTGAGGAAGCTAATGATGAGCTAGCTGATGAGGTTGTCAGATGAGCTGGTGGCTCACACCACTGGACACTATAAACAAATCACTTCTAGAAGGACAATGTCATAACAGTACAGACCAGTACATTTCTCAGCATCCTCATCATAGATGAGGATGGGTAAATCACTAGCTTCTGGTCTTCAATTAGCTACATGTCAATTGCTAGAATAACTGATTTTTTTTTAAATCATCTAATTTATCAGCTGTTTGTCTTGCTATAGCACTGACGATGCTGTAACATGACTGACGATGCTGTAACATGACTGATGATGCTGTAACATGACCGACGATGTTGTAACATGACTGACGATGCTGTAACATGACTGACGATGCTGTAACATGACTGACAATGCTGTAACATAACTGGTTTAAAGTAATTAAAAAATTAATGTGTCTATAAAGGTATTTCATTTCTGTTAAACAAAAAACATTCTGGCTTTAATTAGCTTAGGGTTATTAAGAAGTTATCACTGAATCTCCAGGATCATACATTAAGAGGATATTTTCTAAATGTATATATATACCATTATATCATTTTCTAATAAACAAAGTTTTAACAGAACAGACCCTATTGAAGAGGAAATGGAAGAGTACAAGAAATGGCAATTTAACTAATACTTAAGATGTATAATCTGAAAATGACACACTAGAATTACCAGCTAATGAGAACTAGTTCTACATTATAAACATTAAACATATCCATCTGTCCTTGACTGGGACATAGACTATGTTACCTGCCACAAATCAACCTTTCTACATAGGAACGAGACATACTGTCAAAGTTTCCATGTAAACCACAAATTAACTGATCTGTTACAATTCCAACCATTGTGTCTGATGAATAATTTAACATTATTGATCACAACTTTTCAATCTATTGTCCCTTTTCAATTCACTGGTGAATTATATCAACTAAGTCCTCCACAGATAATATATAATTAATATCAGTGTTTCCATGGAAACGCTGTTCTCTGGTAATACTCATTGCTGTAGACAATAAATAGACATTTTATTGTGCTTTATGATTTAATCATGTCTTCAACAAAATACTATTACTATCAGTGCCAACTCCTCTGCAACTGAACAGTGAAACCTGATGTTGATTGTAAAGACATATCCTACATGTATTCGGACTACAGTGACCACTGACCTAACCGGCCATTCACTTTACTGACTACTGGCTTTATCAAGTTCAGTATATTCTAGCTGTGTCATATAATTAGAGTAAAACCTGACTTTACTGACATCTGACTTTCTGACCACTGGCTTTACTGACAATAGTCTATACTGACCACTGACTTTACTGACAATTGACTCTACTGACCACTAACTTTACAGGCCAAATTAACTTTACTGACAATTGACTATACTGACCACTAACTTTACCGGCCACTGACTAAACAGGCCATATTGACATCAATGACTTCACCATGATTTGTCATCTGTCTACAGTAAAACCTGATTTTACTGACCATCATCTGTCTCATCTGTCTAGAGTAAAACCTGACTTTACTGACCATCATCTGACTACAATAAAACCTGACTTTACTGACCATCATCTGACTACATTGAAACCTGACTTCACTGACCATCATCTGTCTCATCTGTCTACAGTAAAACCAGACTTTACTGACCATCATCTGTCTACAATAGAACCTGACTTTACTGACCATCATCTGACTACATTGAAACCTGACTGTACTGACCATCATCTGACTACATTGAAACCTGACTTCACTGACCATCATCTGTCTCATCTGTCTACAATAAAACCTGACTTTACTGACCATCATTTGTCTACAATAAAACCTGACTTTACTGACCATCATCTGACTACAATAAAACCTGACTTTACTGACCATCATCTGACTACAATAAAACCTGACTTCACTGACCATCATCTGTCTCATCTGACTACAGTAAAACCTGACTTCACTGACCATCATCTGTCTCATCTGTCTACAGTAAAACCTGACTTTACTGACCATCATCTGTCTCATCAGACTACAGTAAAACCAGACTTTACTGACCATTATCTGTCTCATCTGACTACGGTAAAATCTGACTTTACTGACCATCATCTGTCTCATCAGACTACAGTAAAACCTGACTTTACCGACCATCATCTGTCTCATCTGACTACAGTAAAACCTGACTTTACCGACCATCATCTGTCTCATCTGACTAAGGTTAAACCTGACTTTACTGACCATCACTGTCTCATCTGACTACGGTAAAACCTGACTAATTGACCATCATCTGTCTCATCTGACTACAGTGAAACCTGACTTTACTGACCATCATCTGTCTCTTATAGTACAACCTGATTTCGACTACAGTGAAACCAGCTGTCCTAATTGACTTCTTGCTTCCTAATCAATTAGTTTTTGAGAATTATCGTCTCACATTTTTGTTACAATGAATTCAATAGCTGTGTAATAAACCCAGATATCAGACAAAGCTTTAGGAAATGTATTGCATACATACTTGGTAAACTGTACAAATACAATATTCTAACTTACAAGTGTACAACAGGTAGAAACATGCCATTCCTAATGATATGTGTGCATGTTTTGAACGACACAATGTGCATGTCCTGCAACTGATAACAAATGTATATAAACCCTCCATCTATATACACCTGTACACACCTGATAACAAATGTATATAAACCCTCCATCTATATACACCTGTACACACCTGGTAACAAGAGAAAAATCGCTGACGGATGTCCCGGAGTTGATCGTAATCCAAATCCATGTTTGGTGACTGCCTGACTCTGTACCACACTGGACCTCTCTGATTACACCACTAATTGTGTGTCACCTTAACCCTACAGGTGAAATCTCGTTAAGGTAATCCAGTTTCACAACGATGTAAAGCTCATTAGCATTAAAAACATGATGCCAGTCATGTAACCGTGTCTCCTGGCTCGATAAGCAGCAAATTTGTCCTAACTCCCAATATATCAGCATGAAACGCTGTGCCTCTAATCTAGGGTGTACTTGGAATTTTAATCAATACATACAGGTAAAAATTCCAGGTGTCGTACAGCTACCTGTCGGTCAGGTGTATTACAGGTAAGCTAGGGTAGATCTACTGCTTATATTATATATATATATATATATATAGGTAAACACTTGTAGAAAGGGAAACGTTCAAAACTATACATGGTCCCGTTATAGATAATGTATTGTATACACGCTGATTAGGCCAGCCTGAATATATACAAAGATTATAGAATATTAAACAGCGTAATGCCACTAGGAGCTTTCCCCTCAAGCACTGATCACACCCAGGGTGTCGGGATTTTACCAAATCTCCTTTTATCTGTCAATTTTGTAAAGGAATTTAGGCAATAAATACTGTAATTATGTTTTATTCAATACGGATGATTCCCCTGAGCTAATCTTATTTACAATATCCAGTTCTCAGGAATACACAAGAGACATCAGGATATATTGTGGAAAATACAGGACTCCAGTGAATTCATAAAACTTGTTATTCATAAATTTTCATTTTTTAGAAATACATCAACTTAAGGGATTATCTGTGTGTTTGTAAAATTCAAATATATGTTTTGAAAATGTAAATCATTACAGCCAATTTTTAGAAATATCAAATATGCCTACATAGATCAATATATTCAAAAGTTCTTATAATGTCTGATTATGAATACTCTGAAATTTTACTTTATATATCCATTTATATACAATCTGAAATTATAAAAAAAATTTTGTTTGAAAAGATGAATAAATTTTGAAGTACTTTTCTTGTATGTACTTGCATGTTCATTTCAATCTAGACCTAAATTTTCTTGTTACCCTAACATAATGTCCATACAAAACTGAATTAATTTTAAAAGTTCACTCCATTCACACTTTCTGAACATTGCAGAGGGCCTATTTAAGAGATGATTGTGATCCTGACAATGACAGATTAAATCGTATTCACACCAGAACACATCATTAGTAGCTTTATTATGTACTAAATAGGTCCTTAAATCATTATCACGATACATAAATATCCCCATTAAATCGTGTAATTATATCAGCCACGGAATAATCTAGCTAACTTCACATGCTCACATCCTGTGTGGATACATGATTTTATTGTAGTTTTTATTCTGTGTTTAAAGGGACAATTCAGTCTATAGAGCATTAAAATTTGTACATTTATCGGAACAAACCCAGTTCTAATGGAAATTAGACCAGTCGGTTTTACTGTGATATGCCTGAAAAGCCCATGGTGGTGACATGTGTGTGAAATGTTCAAACTCGCTCGCTGTCCGCCATTACACACTGTGGTCGAACTTCTTGTATGCCGAACCCTGTCCCTTGCTCGTAGAGTAATGCAACTTTTGTCTAAAACTGCTCAAATCGCTCTGACAGTAGTGTGTTTATCTTATTAGGTGAAGTGTCTTACCTAATAAATCATTTTATCACCTTCTCAGTGGTTATGTAGTTCATTTGTTTAACGTGTGTGACTTTGGCTCAAGTATAGGTACAGCGTCCATATTGTACCTGCTTAATCGTATTGATCAACGATTTGATATTTCAGCGATATTAATTAAAATACTTAACAATGTCGTGGATTTGGTCAATGTTTTACGTTATATGTTTCATAAGAAATGTAGAACAATACGTTTATGCTATATTTTGCTTCTTGGTTATGTAAAAGAGTTATCCTCAGTGAATTGTCTCTTTAACACCAAAACTTTACATGGAATTATTACCCCGTCATAAAATTTAATTAATTCTTTACAACTCAGATTTAACATGGACATCGTCTAAAACTTTTCTTTTGTAGAATTGCTCTTCTGGGTTTTGTATTATTTTACAACTTAGGTAATAGATATGAACACCTTTTATTCCCTTTCGTTTCGTAGAATTGATTTTCCAAGTTCTGCATTATTTGCTGAAGTTTCTTTAGAATTGAAAATTATCTTTATCGTGATATACAAGTATAAATTATACAGAATGCCATATTAGTTCTAGACACAAAACAGATCCAGTTTGACCTCAATCTTTGAGAAGTCTAGTTGAATTTTTGCATTTTCTCCTGATATGGGGCATAAATAATAATCTGCAAAAATTAATTGAAAATTTCTATAAAACTTAGTTGGTATGAGACATACTGATCAGGTTGAGTTATGACCATTTTACAAGAGAAGGTTTGTATAGAATTTTTAAAAAACATATCTTCTGATAAAAGTATACCTATGGTCCAAGGCCTTAATATAAGTTCTGCAGCCACGTCTTACTATTGAAAGGTTAATGAAATGGGAAATTCTACATGAAACTCCACGTCCACTCTGTCAATGAAAGCTATTCATAAATTGATTTCAATGGAAGAATACAAAAATCATTGAATAAAGCAATATTGATTTTTGTCACCTGTAAAAGGCTAACATCAAATAAACATCAATAAACGAGCCACAAAGGCCAGTAGACTATAGCAATGAGGTATATATCAAACACTGAGTCTGTCTGATTCTGTATGTCCAGTCAGCCATCTACTCATCAAATATTGACATCCGTACATCACTCTGTATTTAATTCACATTGAAATTTCTGTAATTTGTAAAGGTATAAAATAATTCCACAGCCCATAGCTAGCAAATGTTTACATGTATATTAGTGGTAATGGATAACAATGCAAAGTTAAATATAGAAACGGTATCAATTCTGTATCTAAATTTACAGATTTCTTTTTATATTGAGAGTAAATATATCTAAGTACAATATAAACAGCTAAAACATACATGTTTTATTGTAGGTGGTAACCTAGTTGGACATATGTTCTCTATGATAATAAATGGTGTTATGGGTTTCTCTGCAATGAGAAATGAACCAGTCTGAGTTGTCATGGTTGTTGCATTTGAAAAGACATTAATTATATGCCCTGTATAGCATATGAGGGGAACTTGAAATTCATTCACAACATGTTGATTTAAAATGGTATAACTTGAAGACTGTGATACTAACCAAGTTTTACCTATTATTATGTACACATTGAGCTGGATACCTCAGTGTTATAATTACCATGGTGACTTTGAAAATAGTTTTTGACTCCCTAAATTGATATTTGACTTAAATATTGAAAGGAAAATCTACAAGTGTATGGTGTATGTTTTAGCCCTTCTGACTCTGAAATTGGAATGACCATAGAAGATGATACCCCACGCTAACGTCATTCCAGTGGGACTGGGGATACTAACCCCACACAAATGTTAGGGGTTGTCACATGAATTAGTCACAGCCATTGGAGGGAGAACCAAACCTCTACAAATAGAGACCTTGCCTTAAATAACCCCGACAGTGTGTCAAGTAAAAACATAAACCAGCCATAAATCTACAATACTTATTGGGCTTTACAGAAATGTTGGAGCAGATTTGTCTAGAATTAGCCAATACATAAGAGGTATTAGCATGATTATAAATGGTGTTAATCTGCCCCACTGGAATCCAGATTATCAATAATCTATATAATCAACATTAAATATACACAAAATGACTTTAGCTACTTATCCCGATTATAGCTCAGTAATAGCTGTAGGCAGACAGGTAGAAATATGAACCTTTTGTTATAACCTCTGTGTGTTCTACACAGATAAATAAAACTTAAAGATGATCGCAATGAGTGGACATGTGAAATACTTTACTTAACAAGATTAATAATGCTACAGTGAGTCTTAGATTATGTCTAAAAATTCTCCATAGCAATGTGTTAAAGAATGATTTCTTAATTTGTTTTCTGAAAGGCTTTTCAAAGGAGAATACAAAGGTAAGGACTTTCTAAAAGTTAATTAACATTGATGACTTGATTTGAAAGTCTCAGCCATTTTCAAATCCAATAAATATTTTTGTTTTGTTTACTTTGTATACTTTGATATCCGAGAATCTTACCTTTGTCAGACGGGCTATTCTGTCTGTACAGTGTTCCCTCTGTCTCCTCTCCTCGTCCAGTTCATTGGTCAGTTTCCTCAAGGTCACCTTCGTTTCCTTTTCCATCTGTTCACGTTCTCGGGACATCTGGAGACGGTGGTCAGCCTGGAGGGACTGAGCCTCTCTCTGAACCTGGGTACGAATCTGTTGGTATAAAAGATATTGTCAAATTAAAACAGAATAATTTAATAAAACTGTATATTGATAGTAATAACTTGAGAATCAGTTCTGAACAAGCATTCTGTCAGTAATGCTGAAGTGATATATGTTATGTCTCCCGTCCATCCCGGAAGTTATTACTGTGACATTAAATCAATCCATCTTTTCAGTAGATAATTGTCTTGAAACCCAAATTTGACATTTTCAATCTATCAGTAGCAACAGTGACCTTTGTAGCTAAACCTAAATTCAATACCAAGCTGTGTTACTTCAAAAGCTACCATTGTATGAAATTCAACAAAATTCATCCATCCGTTCTCAAGTCATCATCAGGAAAAGACAATTAACTTCTATTCAAAGATGTATTAAATGCCTCAAAAGCTACCATTGTATGAATTTATAAGTTTCAACAAAATCAATCAATCAATACTCAATCATCAACCAAAAAACGACATCCAGAGAGACAGGCGGATTTTAACAAACACTATAGTCTCCTCCAGTTTCATAAAAATTAGATCTGTAAAATTGTAATTCTGCTTGCTTTTCCCTCATTTTTATTCACAGAAAATTGTTTTTCTAAAAATAAGCTATAAGAAGCAATTTCCACATCTTGCTTATGGTGGAAATGATTTTAAATGAGAAATGATAATAGAGACTTTCCTGGACTATTACTTACATCCCTGCACAATTTAATCACTGACACTTGATTCAGAAACAACATCTCCGTAGATAGATACTGACCTCCTCCCGAGCCTCTTCCCTCAGGGTCCTCTCAGTATCCCGTCTCTCCTCTTCCAACTTCTTTACTAAGTCTATCAACCGCGATATCTCATTCTCCTTCGTCTGGAATAAAAATCAGGGAATGCAGGAAATTGAAACTCAACTTTTTATCAAAATCATTATTGAAACATAAATTTTAATTAAAATCATTACTGAAACTGAACAATTAGTTAAAATTATTTTTTGAAACTGAACATTTCATTAAAATCAATAATGAAACTAAACTTTTAATTACAATCTTTATTGAAACTGAATCATTATTTCTTCTGACTAATATCTCTAGAGCACAATAGGGTAGATAACTCTTACTGACTAAAATTTTATATATTATACTCAATGTTATTTTCTATATAATTCGTTTATCAATAGAAGGCATTTTCAGTTCCAGATCACAAAAATAAAATTAGTAAATTCAATTGGAATATTTGGAAAATAATTCACCAAGAAGATTAATTCTAAGATTCAGAAGCGGATTGTCTAATACAGCAGTTTCAAGATCCCAAAACGACGTGGGTAAAGTAAGATATTTCGTTGATTAGTACCAACTTCCAGTGATTATGATGTCACAAAAATCATGTCAAATGATGACGACATAATTACCGCATGGTAGGACTAATCAACGGTAAATATTACTTTACCAACGTCGTTTTGAGATCTCGAAACCACCGTATTTTCTTAGATGATCATTATCTTATGACTGATGGTATTATTTTGTTGTAGGATTCAGTGTTGAATTCAATCTCGTCAGTTGTTAAAGATGGAAACACAGTGAAACCTGCCATAGCGACCACCTCCGTATTACGACCACCTCCGTATTACGACCACCTCCGTATTATGACCACCTCCGTATTAAGACCACTTTCTATGGGTCCGAAATGACTGTTTATAACACAATTTGACCTGTATATACAGACCACTTTTCCCTAGTGCATTGGGCAGTTTTTACAGACAGGTTTGACTGTAGTGACAAAGCATTATGATCTATATCACATAATAAATTTGTCTTTATAGTTAAAAATTTCAAAGACTATTTTCATCAAAGCATGCGTTTGGTTTTAAAACTGAAAATAAAACTAATGTCAACATGATTTACATGTATAGGACTAATGTTACAGTGAATTTTTTTGCAGGAACAGCAAACATGGTGTTTAGTATAAATGTGGAAAATATAAAGAGTTATAAACAGTCCTGAACTGGCCTCCAAACACACAGACTCAACCATCATTGGAGCTACCTAGTTAGTTATGATCATTCATTTGAAATGCTAAGATTTCATTGTTTGTCATTACATCTGATAAATTCAGCAACATTATTACTATTTTTGCACTAGCATGTTGCTGATATTAATCAACTAGCAATAATTCCATATCTAGCGACATTGACCGATCACCAGCTGTCAATCTTACTGTCTGGGTACAGCATGTGACTTTGCATTTTGTAATGTGCATACTACGACATTTGCTACGACATTGAAACATTGAATAGGTACACGTGCGTTAATGATCACGAGGTGTGACTATATATTGTCAGGTGATCGGTCAATTTTAGTGATTCTGGTTACCCTTATACTCTAACTTACTTGTGACAAATCAGCAGGGAGTTATAATTTGAAAAATAGATTTAGACAAGTCATTTTAGTTAAAACCCATCTATGTCAGCAACTCTGAACATTTCAAAGGTTTATTTCAGTTGTGGTACTTAATCAAGATACATGTAAAAGAATTAGATCTTACACTTTAAGATAACTGAAAACTTTTACAATTAAAGTTTGAGGTTCATAAAGATGACATTTACATATAAGGTTTTATAAAAAGCTGTTATTTTCTGTCAACACTAAAACATGTAACCAGCTTGATAACTTAGCCTACATTAACACTTTGTGTCAAATATTGTTAAAATATGGAATTGCTATATCTACAAATAAATGTAATGTCATATCACAGGTGATGATTCAAAGTTTTAGTGATAAATTGTTAAAAAAATTAAAATGTTAAAGTGGGTTATAAGTAAAACACCGAATCACAGGACAACACAATATAATACCTGTTTGTACTGAAAGCCAAGCAATTAACAAATCAGACATTTATAACATCAATATTTTCCACAAGCACTGACAAGCAAAGCTTTCTCCCATTTTGTTTTTCATTTTAAATAATGGTTAAACTCAAGCAAAAAAATAAGAAATAAAACCAAAAACACACAAGAAAATATTTTAATAAAGTTTTTAACAAAACCCCTTCACCAATACAAACCGATACATTTATATTTAATCTGCAGACTTTTTATAGAAAAGCATAAAGTAGACAACCTGAACACTTGACAAAGGGGAGGTAACTTCTTACTTTGACGAGGTTGGCATGTTCAGTGATGTGGTGTGAAAGTTTGTCTTCGGCGCGCATCGTTGTGTCACGACGTTCCTGTTCTAATTCCTGACGAAGTGTTTCCAGCGCCTGTTGTTTGTCTAGGAACATGTTTTCTCTGAGCTGAATCATGGCAGCATCCTGATAAATAAAACATTTCTATATTATCATACAATAGAACTGTTTGACATCTTTGATATGATAGTAATGGGGTTTTTAGTACAGCATCATACCAAGATGGTCCAGATGGATTTTATATATCTGGTCATAGTTTCTGTGTACCTGAGGATGACCAAGAGACTGAACATTTGTAAAAGATGAGAAATTTGTACTGTATAAATTAGATGTTTTCTTCCTTTGGAGGACGGTTGTTTGAAAATTGATGTTTAATTTATACATGATCAAAATTGACTGACCATCTCCTTCCTGAGGTTCTGCAGTGTCCTTTTGTGGTCCTCCATCATGCCCTCTTTGGCAGACATCTCTCTCGTTAACTTCTGATTCAGGTCTGAACTCCTCTCACTTGAAAACAGATAAAACACAGGAATTTATGCATATCTCAAAAGATTTTGCTATGGATAGGTGTCTTAGGTTCATGGCTAAATTCTTCAATCATCAGAATGTGTTCCTTTGGTTAAGTTTGAATAAGTAAATATCCTATTATGTAGTTAACAGCTATTATCATTAAAGGAAGTGCCAGGTTTGTTGGTGGAGGAAAGCCAGAGTACCCGTAGACAAACCATCAACCAGTACCTGACAACTGTATAACATGGGATTTGAACTCACGACCCAAGGATGGAAGTCTTGAGGTTATCTGTCAGGACATCTAAGCCGTTTGGCCACCACGGCCCCTGATGTTCCAAACCAATTTTCATTAAACAACAAAAGCTATAGACAAATGCTGAAGGTTAATCAATTATAACAGTTCTGGATCAGGTCGATCGCTGGCGACAATGCAGGTAGTTTGACTGGAAGGACACTCTGGCTAGTGTTCGATAGGCCCAGATTTGAATCCTAAAATGGCCATGCATTTTTTAGAGATTAATAGTTACTTGAGGTTATCTGCAGTTACCCGAGGTCAGCTATATTTACCTGAGGATAGCTATATTTACCTGAGGTTAGCTATATTTACCTGAGATAAGCTAAATTTACCTAAAGTTAGCTATATTTATCTGAGAATAGATATATTTACCTCAGAATAGCTATATTTACCTGAGGATAGCTATATTTACCTGAGGATAGCTATATTTACCTGAGGATAACTATATTTACCTGAGGATAACTATATTTACCTGAGGTTAGCTATATTTACCTGAGGCCAGCTATATTTACCTGAGGATAGCTATATTTACCTAAGGATAGCTATGTTTACCTAAGGATAGCTATATTTACCTGAGGATAGCTATATTTACCTGAGGATAACTATATTTACCTGAGGATAGCTATATTTACCTGAGGATAACTATATTTAACTGAGGATAGCTATATTTACCTGAGGTTAACTATATTTACCTGAGGTTAGCTATATTTACCTGAGGTTAGCTATATTTACCTGAGGCCAGCTATATTTACCTGAGGATAGCTAT
This sequence comes from Argopecten irradians irradians, assembly GCA_004382745.1. NCBI lineage: Eukaryota > Metazoa > Mollusca > Bivalvia > Pectinida > Pectinidae > Argopecten > Argopecten irradians. The sequence continues at coordinate 1,256,976 of SAYR01029910.1, forward strand.
ATTTACCTGAGGTTAGCTATGTTTACCTAAGGATAGCTATATTTACCTGAGGATAGCTATATTTACCTGAGGTTAGCTATATCTACCTGAGGTAAGTTATATTTACCTGAGGTTAGCTATATTTACCTGAGGTTAGCTATGATGTTGTCCCTCTCCTTTATAGCCTCCTGATGCAGATTGACCTTACGACCCAGATCCTCGATCTCACTCCTCATTTCTCCAGACTCCCGAGAGACGTTTCGTTTTGTTTCAGCGATGTTGTATTTACTCTTCTCACGAAGGTCCTCGTACAATTTAGTTTTCTCCTGTCAGGACAACACACAAAAACTAAGACTTTAATGAATTACAACAGAAATATATTGTCTCTATAATAAAATCTCAATTTTATATATTGCATCAAGGATTTGGCATTATCAAATACAATTTCTAGAAAATTTTGTAAATTAAGAACCATAATGTGAAATCCCACAGTGCTATCTTTAAAATGAATCTTACATGGATGATTTCGTTTTTCTCCTTCTCCATGCGTCTGTAGGCAGCATCCATCTTATGAAGACGAAGAGCTACATCATCGCCGTCATGTCTCTCCTCCAACTTCATGTTCAGTGTTTCGATCTCCTACAATACAAAACATTCACAAAGTATGTAACAGGTATGAAATACTATTTATAGTACAATTCAAGGCATTTTACCTATGAAATTCTACTCATTTCTTCTAATTGGCGAGTCAAGTACAACATCTAAAAGGAATAGGGAAGGGATTTAATTCCTGAAAGATGTTATAAGTTTGACCTCCTTAGCCACTCAATCAAAACTTGTCTTAGTACTTCAATATTGTACATTTTGATTTCAATAAACAAGAATTTTAAGTGGTCAGGTGGTGTATTGGTTAAGCCAGTATCCTATTTGGCCAGAATAAGATTCTTGGCAAGGACATGCAAAGACAAAACCTGCTACAATGTACATCACTTTACTCTGGCCACTCCTTTTTCCTTCCATACTAAGACCCCTTGCAGCCTTACCTCCCTTTGATAACCCAGCTGTATAACCTACTTTCTTAAGATCCTCCTTTTCCTTGCATGCTTACCTCCCTTTGATAATCCAGCTGTATGACATGACTTTCTTAAGATCCTCGTTTTCCTTGCATGCTTACCTCCCTTTGATAACCCAGCTGTAAGACATGACTTTCTTAAGATCCTCCTTTTCCTTGCATGCTTACCTCCCTTTGATAATCCAGCTGTATAACCTACTTTCTTAAGATCCTCCTTTATCTTGCATTCTTACCTCCCTTTGATAATCCAGCTGTATGACATGACCTCCATAAGATCCTCCTTTATCTTACATTCTTACCTCCCTTTGATATTCCAGCTGTATGACATGACCTCCATAAGATCCTCCTTTATCTTACATTCTTACCTCCCTTTGATAATCCAGCTGTATAACCTACTTTCTTAAGATCCTCCTTTTCCTTGCATTCTTACCTCCCTTTGATAATCCAGCTGTATGACCTACTTTCTTAAGATCCTCCTTTATCTTACATTCTTACCTCCCTTTGATAATCCAGCTGTATGATATGACCTCCTTAAGATTCTCCTTTTTCTTGCATGATAACCTGCCTTTGATAATCCAGTTGTATAACCTACCCCCTTAAGATTCTCCTTTTTCTTGCATGATAACCTGCCTTTGATAATCCAGTTGTATAACCTACCTCCTTAAGATTCTCCTTTTCCTTGCATGTTTATACCTACCTTTGATAGCCCAGCTGTTTGATAATCCAGCTGTATACCCTCCTTAAGATTCTCCTTTTCCTTGCATGCTTACCTCCCTTTGATAATCCAGTTGTATAACATACCTCCTTAAGATCTTCCTTTTCCTTGCGAGCTTTCCTCTGCTCGTTAAACAAGTCTTCCTTCGCGAGCTCCAACTGTCGTACCACCTCGTCACGCTCCAGCTCCAGACCGTCCATCTGACGTAGACGTATCTTCAGACTGTCATTCTCCTTTACAAGTTCATTGGTCTACAAACACAGTACATGGTGTAATACTGAGGCAACTAGAATTCAAGGATAAACATATGCTGATTACTGAGTCATTCCAATTGTCTAAAAAACAAAGCTCATACACGTTTATATTAAGGCTAAAGAAATGAAAATGAATACAAGAGGCCTTCCGCAACTAGGTTGATCCCTTAAAGTGGAAGTGGGGCGTAAAACAAATCTTAAGAGTTTTAAACTATTGTCCATTGAATCAGTTTTAAAAGGGTTCTATATAAGTTACCAAACATAGCAAGGTCCACATATAAACAAGGTCACATTGGTTTGAATAGTTTAATATCCTATTAACAGACGGGTCATTTAAGGACATGCTAGATTTAATTGGTAGAGGAAAGCCGGAGTACTAGAGAAAAACCTGTAGTCAGTACCTGCAACTGCCCCACATGGATTTCTCCAGAGGTGGAGAGCTTGTATCCAGACATTAAGTTTAATGTTAATAGATAACTATCACTAATGATCATGTTTGAGTTTATAAGACTATGGAGATTACAGGCCTAACATCCCTTCTACCTTATCATCACTCATGTCCGGCCTCCTCCTATCTCCAACACGAGCCCGCTCCTGGTCCTCAATTTCCTTTACTTCAATTTTCTTTCTCTGAAGGTCCTCTGACATTCGTTCATAGTCCTTCAGCAGATTCCCACGCTTAAACTCTGTCAGCATCAACTGTGTCCTGAGGTTAACGGTCAAATAATTAAAGGTCAGGACTGAATAACAGCCCAACTACAGTTTTAAAATATAGAACATTCAGCCGAAGATGGATCTACAGTAAGAAGAACATTGTCTTAGACCCACCAGACATTAAAAAATAAAAGAGTAGATTCATACAGGATTCTGAAAATAACAGAATCATTACCCATCAACAAACAAAATAAGGTATTTCTATTTTTTATTTATATTAGATATTTCTGATTTAATTATAATCATACTCTACCCAATGATAATCAGCCACAATAAAAAAACGATTTTTGTCCATTGGTTATATAAGTAAATTGAATGTCCTTTAGTTAGCTATTGAAAGACCTGTGTACATTTTGAAATAAAGAATCCCTTTCATAGTGAATGATAAACCTACTTAGCGTCCTCTATCTGAGCGTTGAGACCTTTCAGTTTTTTCTCAGCTATCTGGAGCTCGGCTCTGGAAGCTTTCCATGTACCCCGACTGTGCTCCATCTCCTCAGCAGAGTCCACCTGTTTATACAAGGTAAGATCAGTATATACGATAGACCCAGGTACAGAGGTCAGCATTAGACAGCTACCCAGGTACAGAGGTCAGCATTAAACAGCTACCCAGGTACAGAGGTTAGCATTAGACAGCTACCCAGGTATAGAGGTCAGCATTAGACAGCTACCCAAGTCAGAGGTCAGCATTAAACAGCTACCCAGGTACAGAGGTTAGCATTAGACAGCTACTCAGGTACAGAGGTTAGCATTAGACAGCTACCCAGGTACAGAGGTCAGCATTAGACAGCTACCCAGGTACAGAGGTCAGCATTAGACAGCTACCCAGGTACAGAGGTCAGCATTAGACAGCTACCCAGGTATAGAGGTCAGCATTAGACAGCTACCCAGGTACAGAGGTCAGCATTAAACAGCTACCCAGGTACAGAGGTTAGCATTAGACAGCTACCCAGGTACAGAGGTTAGCATTAGACAGCTACCCAGGTACAGAGGTCAGCATTAGACAGCTACCCAGGTACAGAGGTTAGCATTAGACAGCTACCCAGGTATAGAGATCAGCATTAGACAGCTACCCAGGCACAGAGGTCAGCAATAGACAGCTACTCAGGTACAGAGGTCAGCATTAGACAGCTACCCAGGTACAGAGGTCAGCATTAACAGCTACCCAGACACAGAGGTTAGCATTAGACAGCTACCCAGGTACAGAGGTCAGCATTAGACAGCTACCCAGACACAGAGGTTAGCATTAGACAGCAACCCAGGTACAGAGGTCAGCATTAGACAGCTACCCAGGTACAGAGGTCAGCATTAAACAGCTACCCAGGTACAGAGGTCAGCATTAGACAGCTACCCAGGTACAGAGGTCAGCATTAGACAGCTATCCACGTACAGAGGTCAGCATTAGGCAGCTACCCAGGTACAGAGGTCAGCATTAGACAGCTACCCAGGTACAGAGGTCAGCATTAGACAGCTACCCAGGTACAGAGGTCAGCATTAAACAGCTACCCAGGTACAGAGGTCAGCATTAGACAGCTAGTCAGACTGTGCATGAACACTTTCCTTTTACTTATTTAAAATAAAGATTTACAGAAATTATGAGACTATAGTCTTTTTACAGTATGAATGTCTAATTATTGTTTTTTTAAACTTCACATTCGAAATAGAATTAAATCTCCTATCTCTATGTCAATGGGGGTATTAAAACCTTTGAAATTTCTGGCAACAAGGCAAGAAAATAACTGGTATCATTTTGTTTTATGCCCTTTTAACAACAAAAATATTATAACAGAACGAAGCTAATTTCTGAAGATGCATTAAAGCCAAATATCCAGAGAAAAACCACAGCCCTACATCCACTAACATGCATTGTATGAATTTTCAGTAAGAGCTCTTGACCGTAAATTTATGTATTTACAAATGTGGTGAAAATAATGAAGGCACAAAATGATGTGTTTTTAAAAAGAGGTCCATGGTTATTTGATACATGTATGTAATTTACTAGCCAACGGATGTCTTTTGTTCCTTTTGACAATAAATTCATGAGATAGGAAACAATTTTTTGTGAGCATAAAAATATTTACATAGCATATCATAATCAAGAACATCAAAACGCAATAAATTTAATTTTGTTTTTATTAATTTATTATGTATGTAAATATTAAGTTCCAATAATGACTATTATTGCAAAGGGCAATAACTCCTTCACTTACAATCAAATCAAGCCAATTTTCAAACTGGCCCAATATCTTTTGTATATAGGTCTGCAAAATTTCATTAAGTTCAATATTTACTCAAGTTATCATCTTCACAAGTTCCAATAATAATTATTTGTGCAAAGGGCAGTAATTCTGTAAATTACACTCAAATCAAGCCGATTTTCTAACTCGTCTAAGATCTTTCCAATGCTAGTATACATATGAAATTTCTTAAAAAGTTATCATGTTCACAAAGTCCAATAATATTTATTATTACAAAGGGTAACAACTCCACAAGTTCCTGTCAAATCAAGCCGATTTTCGAACTCATCCCAGATCTTTCCAATGTTAGTATACATATAAAATTTCTTTAAGCTGTGTGCATATTTACTAAAGTTATCGTGTTCACAAAGTCCAATAATAATTATTGCAAAGGGCAGTAACTCCGTAAGTTAAAATAGAATCACACCAATATTCAATCTCTTCCAAAATCATTTCAATATTAGTTTAAATACAAAGTTTCATTAAGCTCGGTGCATATTTACTTTAGTTATCATGTTCACAAGGTTCAATAATTATAATTACAAAGGGCAATAACTCTGTAAATTCCTGTCGAATCAAATTGATTTTTATATGCCTCCGAGATCTTTCCAATGTTAGTCTACATACAAAGTTTCATAAAGCTCGGTTCATATTTACTCAAGTTATTGCGTTCACAAGGAAATGTTACTGGACAACGCACGACGCACGAAGAAGGACAAAAGACTATTGCAATAGGTCACCATGACCTATGGTCAGATGACCTAAAAATAAATTTGTTACAGTATACAGTCGAAAAAATATATACTCACTCCGGGGTCGTAGGAGTTCCTGCGTCTGTGGTTAAATCTGAGGTTACTGGTGTCTGTCTGTAGGTCTGATACCTATATAACACACAAGTGATAAACACTTTACATGGCAATCATCAGACCCAAACATTCTATTCTAATTGTTTCTAATATACAATAACCTCAAAGAAGCAAATCAGAATTACAAATCAGGTGACTTTTAAGTTTTCACAAACAACTATACACTTGTCATGCATGCATGAATATATCCAACAATGGTATATCTACACATCATTATAGGAAATATTTAAAGATTCATTGACAAAAACAGGCTATTGTCTAATGTAGATCAAATTGTGCTTTTATACCTGGTATAGCTAAGTGTGATATACATAAATTAACACCTCACTCTGACTAAAGTACCAGGTATAAAGTTACAGGTATAAATGTAATTGTTATTGTTGACTAGTATATAATATAACACTAAATCTAGGTGTGATTGTATTGCCTATCGTTTGTAAGTACTGAAGGAAGTATCATGTCAGATAGCACAGGAAGTATTCTGTCAGATAGCACAGGAAGTATTCTGTCTGATAGCACAGGAAGTATCCTGGCTGATAGTACAGGAAGTATTCTGTCAGATAGCACAGGAAGTATTCTGTCCGATAGTACAGGAAGTATTCTGTCTGATAGCACAGGAAGTATCCTGTCTGATAGTACAGGAAGTATTCTGTCTGATAGCACAGGAAGTATCTTGTCTGATAGTACAGGAAGTATTCTGTCTGATAGCACAGGAAATATTCTGTCAGATAGCACAGGAAGGTTTCTGTCTGATAGCACAGGAAGTATTCTGTCTGATAGCACAGGAAGTATCCTGTCTGATAGCACAGGAAGGTTTCTGTCTGATAGTACAGGAAGTATTCTGTCTGATAGCACAGGGATTATTCTGTATGATAATAAGTATCCTGTCTGATAGCACAGGAAGTATTCTGTTCTGTCTGATAGCACAGGAAGTATCCTGTCTGATAGCACAGGAAGTATCCTGTCTGATAGTACAGGAAGTATTCTGTCAGATAGCACAGGAAGTATCTGTCTGATAACTTCTAGTATATATAAGTACAAGAGGTCAGGACTTACCAGTCGGCCCTCGACAGACTGTGACCTTGCTTTTGACCTTGGAGAAGATGAAGGAAGCTGGTCTTGAAAGGACACAGACTGAAATAAAGAAATGTATTTTCTTTTTAATTTTTAACATGTATTTTTAAGTTTTCATAAAAATTTGGTTTAGACATAGTTGATTAAAGGTATATAACTGCAATGAAAAGTTCATAGTGCTTTATAGTGATATTGAATACATCCACATTGCTTCTACAGAAGAGACACTTAATGGCATGCATGACTAAGCTGGATAGTTCTGTCATGGTAAAATATATTTCATAAATTAGATAAGCAATCTTTCCTAAATCTTTGAGCTGATGTCTCTATCTATAGTTGGTTATCTCAATTCAATAGTAATCTAGAAGAATTACCACTTTTAAATTCATGGCACCACAAAAGGAATGACGATCATAACGCATTATAAAAGTCACGTTTCTTTTCCCCTAAGCATTCTCCTAATCCAATCTAATATCAATCCACAGCGTATGTTTTTATGACTCCGCCAAATAAAAGGAAAGCTAACAGACAGAAGATACTGCATCACATATAATATTCTTATTTGATACCAGAGTTTAAAACTGACCAGTTCGGATCTCATTGAGTGGTCAAGTCCCGGCCGTGGACTGGCCGGCCGTGGTCCTGTTAGGGAGGTAGTATCCTTTAGTACGCCCTGTAGAGGACTTCTCGGACGGTCACTGGCTTTGGGACTGAGAGAACGGGCACGCAGCACCGACAAATCCTGATACCTAGGGGTGATTCCAGACATTGTATGTTCAGGTACATGTGTTTCCTCCTCTTGTCCTGCACGTGAACTCGAGAAACTGGAGGAAGGGTCGTGTTCTTGGAATGATGAACTGCCACTTCGAAGGATTGGCGAAACTGATCTCTTGGGATCAGGGAAGGATGAATCAAGTCTAGGAGACGAAAGGGTTGTTCTAGACTTGGGATTAGGGGATGATGATCGGAAAGGTTCCTCTCTGGAGGAAGATACTGTTCTTGGGTGGTCCTCCCGGGAAGATCTTGGATGCATTGGAGGCATGCCACTAATACAATCTCGTGCTCGTAGAATCGGGCTGCGAGCCCTTGGTGGGGTTTTGTAGCCAGAGTCTTCATATTCTTGTAGTGTTGGACTAGATCGACCCATCGGGGAGGTGACATTTTTTAGAGAATCCTGACCTCCAGACTTTTCATTGCTTAGTTCAGTGTAAGAAGGCTATAAAATAAAGAAACAATAATAATAAAAGAATTTTATAAATACGCACAGATGAATTCTGTTTTAAATATCTGGATGTACCAGATGGCATCAGTCTTTATAACAGTCAAAAGATGGTTCAATCAGTGTGTGGTTATTTCAATGGTCAGTACAGTCAGTGGTCAGTGGTCAGTAAAGTCAGTGGTCAGTACAGTCAGTGGTCATTACAGTCAGTGGTCAGCACAGTCAGTGGTCAGTACAGTCAGTGTTCAGTCAAGTCAGTGGTCAGTAGGGTCAGTGGTCAGTAAAGCCAGTGATCAGTAAAGCAAATGTTCAGTAAAGTCAGTGGTCAGTAAAGTCAGTGGACAGTACAGTCAGTGGTCAGTACAGTCAGTGGTCAGTAAAGCCAATGTTTAGTAAAGTCAGTGGTCAGTAGGGTCAGTGGTCAGTAAAGCCAGTGATCAGTAAAGCCAGTGATCAGTAAAGCCAATGTTCAGTAAAGTCAGTGGTCAGTACAGTCAGTGGTCAGTAAAGTCAGTGGTCACTTAAGTCAGCAGTCACTCAAGTCAGTGGTCAGTCACAGTGGTCAGTAAAGTCAGTGGTTGGTAAAGTTAGTGGTCACTATAAAGTCAGTGGTTAGTAAAGTCAGTGGTCACTATAAAGGCAGTAAAGTTAGTGGTCAGTAAAGTCAGTGGTCACTCTAAAGTCAGTTAAGTCAGTGGACAGTAAAGTCAGTGGTCACTCTAAAGTCAGTTAAGTCAGTGGACAGTAAAGTCAGTGGTCAGTAAAGTGTTTTTCTGTGGTCAGTAAAGTCAGTGGTTAGTAAAGTCAGTGGTCACTATAAAGTCAGTAAAGTTAGTGGTTGGCAAAGATAGTGGTCACTATAAAGTCAGTAAAGCCAGTGGTCAGTAAAGTCAGTGGTCACTCTAAAGTCAGTTAAGTCAGTGGACAGTAAAGCCAGTGGTCGGTAAAGTGTTTTCTGTGGTCAGTAAAGTCAGTGGTCAGTAAAGTCAGTGGTCATTAAAGTATTTTTCTGGTGTCAGTAAAGTCAGTGGTCACTCAAGTCAGTGCTCATTAAAGTCAGTGGTCAGTAAAATCATTGGTCACTAAAGTGTAAGTGGTCAGTAAAATCAGTGGTCAGTAAAGTCAGTGGTCAGTAAAGACAGTGGTCAGTCACAGAGGTCAGTAAAGTGTTTCTCTGTGGTCAGATTATTGAAATGTAATTAGATTAGATATATCAGCTGGAAAATGCAGCAGTAAGCACAATCAAGCTTAATGTGGTCAGATGTTACTGAATGTTACTTTATGAGATCATGAAACAATTGTATGTTTATATCATTCACAGATGACATCGCAAAAAGTTGCGTCATTTTGACCAGCCTACACAAACTTTAAAGGCTTTGTTTCCTGATCCTGGGACCAGGTTTCAACATAACATCACTACTTGAATAAACATGTACTATATATATACCCAATAATGCGAGCGGCTAACAGATAATCATGATTTTTGTCTCAACTATTGTATACCCTATAGGCCCCTAAGTCCTACAAAGCCCGATGTATCCCAGACTAACCTTGTCCATGCTAGTACTAAGGTCCAGTAATGTCCTGGTAGGGGACTTGGAATCCCTCCTAGACGCTGGCAAGTTAGATCGTCGCTCATTCTCAATCTCCTGCTGAATGCGAGAGGATTCACGATCAATCTCCCGGCGGACGTCATCTACTGAGGATGTGGTCTTGATTGGGGACCTACAAATACAAAAATTAATTTACTTCTCTGTAAAAACGTTTTATACCATACCATTGTTCTATACTTCCCACATGTTTGGGTTCCAAAGTCCATGATTTTTGTATTACAATATTGACAAGCCTGCCTATAAATACCTCCCAAAGGATAGAGGGAAATGACCTTTATATAGTTTAAGACATTATACACAGGTTGAGTTCTGTTTAAATTGTCACTTATGACCCTAGAAAAATGGTCTTTATCAGCAGGTAGCCTTTCCACGCATGTCCTCGCATTGTTTTTTGTTGTTTTTCGTATACAGACAATCTCAGATCTCGATCTCTCTTTTTTACTACCTGTCAAGTCATACATTTGATATTTCCCGTCCAGAAAGTAATTAATCCTCAAATTTCTAGGGCTTATAACAAAGAGTTTCAAAAATCAAAAGTTATTTGTTTCTATTGGGCTTCATAGAATACCATAATCTATAGCTTATTAGCTTGTCAAGCTAAAAATAGACTGCCTTTGGTCTTATTTTGTATGTAGCTAAAGAATTTACCAATTGTATTATATTAATATCATCACCATAATAAAAAAAAATTGTGCTGTAAGAGAAAAAAAGAGCCAAATCACCAGAGAAAGACACAAACATTCTTCCTACTTGAAGTAGAATGTTACACCTGTTTATGTTACCTATTTATTTTTTACCCTGTTGAAGATCAGTACCAGGTTACACAGGTACACTGTTCAGAAATCTCGTTATCTTTTCAAGTATCTACCAGGTGTATTGCTTCTCAGATCAAACCAATTATCTGATGCTTAATTAGATCTTGGCAATTTGTCAAGATATTTAATTGTTTTACTTGATTGTGACAACAGGTAGTGTATATCCCAATTAAGGTATACGGTCTATATACAGGTACATATAAAGGTATTTTATTTCCAAATTCACCTTTGTATAGATCCATTAATGGTAAGCTAAACAAATATGTATGTACACTTTTAAGACAGAAGATACATGAGATATTTTGATGTAAAATGTATGAAAACTTCACATATTAAAGTTTAACATTGTGTTTTTATTGGAAGTTGAAATGGTTAAGTTATTAACGAGTCCAGTAATCCATCACTATAATGCCTCTGACTCTAATTTCTTGAAACAGAAGTGCAGACTTAAGTCTCATTATGTAACTTATGTGAAATAAATTGACGTAAGTTTGTTTAAAAAAATTGAGGCCTGGTTTTTCAGTGCAGATACCAAAATGATTAGGTAGTTGCGAATATTAGCTGAAGGTGGATGCTTTTTCTCAGAGATATGTGTTTTTCCTCACAAATCAAACATTTCTTATCAAGAATCAAAGGAGTTTGACGTTCTGTCAATGATATATAGTATACATATATAAAAAAAATACCCCTATATACTATAGCTATATAGGGGTATTTTTATATATGTATACTATATATTGACAGAACATCAAACTCCTGTGCCTATACTAAAAACTACAAAGGACAGTAAGAACTGTTCCATTCTCCACATGATATAGATATAGACATGATAGTACAGCTAAGAAAGAACAGGAACCCCCACCCCTCTACTCCACCCCCACCACCCACAAAAACAATTATTATTAAAGGAGCTTTAAAATGATAAAAAAAATACAGATCAATAATAGAACGATGATGTCCTGTTCACTTCTGTACTGACACATTGACACTAGACATCTGATGGATATCAAAGTAATCAGAGAAATGAGATATGAAATATAATAATAATATATAGTGATGAATGGTAACAAAAATCAATACTATACAAAGGTATACATCAGCAGCGTTCTCCAGTAATTTCAGGAACTGCGTGTGAAACTCAATATTACCTGGTTATAGCTTTTCCGAATAGATCATTTATTGTCTCCAGAGCTTTTATAAGCTTTTGACGTCTTTCTCCAACCTCCGGAGTTTCTGGTTTTTCCATTTCAAAACGAAGATATGTGTATTATCCTCAGAATATCAACCAAATCAAAGTGACAAAAATTTCCTAAATTTTTGCTTTTTCTGTTATTCATCCAAGGAATTCAAAGTCTTCATCACCAAATTTCTGCTATCACATTTCCAAATATTCCTTAGTGCTGAATCTTCAAAGGTTCCAATTAGCTTTATGTCATTATCATCATAACAATAATTAATACACATTGAACACTTGCGAAGGAAGCTCCATGTTGGATTAAACTTGTCATGAAAGCACAGGACTGTCGAAGGGCGGCAAACTATTTAGATCCAATGACAATGTAACACTATTGAGAATGAATTGTTCTACATAGTTAAATGACAAAGGGTGATCAGTGTTATACAGGCTCTGATAGCTACCGATACATGTCGGTGTTATCACGGGTAGGGATCTAGGGGTCTCTCCGAGGCTCAGTCCACAACTGTCATACCCTCGCTGTGTCTTAAATTACATTTAAACCTATATATATATGTATCAATACTTAACCCCAGGACCAGTCACTATAAAACATTGCTAATTATGAATATCTTTTATATATCAACTCAATATTGTTCTTATATCATTCAGTTTTGTCCAAATTTCTAAATTAGAATTGTCATAAATGGCAGTTAAACATATATATATATTTAGGATATTCTATACATAGTAAATAGATTATTACAAATCTGTTAAAACACGAGTTTGTTTGACCTCCACTGGAATATTGGCTCCCTTTTATTTGTGATAGACACTTGAAAGTTTAATTGATTATCCTGAGTAACAGGTAGGCCTACCTGACCCTACGGGGCCGTTTGACAAGGCTGTTAACACTGGGTGATATAAAAGGATAGAGGTATCTGTTGGATTTTGACATGCTGAAGTGTGTCAGAAAATACTTAATACTTCATCGCTCATCAACAAGACATACCCTCACCCCTCAACATTTTAGGCTAGTTATTGATCATCTAAGCTTAGATATATCCCACAAACTAACAAGGTAGTTACCAAGATTGTATAGAAATCATCTGTACTTATACATATATTGATACAAGCTCGTACTCAATCTGAAGGGTAGTAACTAAATGGTTTACTTTACATATCATTGATACAAAAACATCCCTTCACTAGCTTAGTAATGAATCTATACAGTAGTAAACATCCCTTCACTAGCTTATGAATGAATCTATACGGTAGTAAACATCCCTTCACTAGCTTATCAATGAATCTGTATGGTAGTACACATCCCTTCACTAGCTTATTAATGAATCTGTATGGTAGTACACATCCCTTCACTAGCTTATTAATGAATCTGTATGGTAGTAAACATCCCTTCACTAGCTTATTAATGAATCTGTATGGTAGTAAACATCCCTTCACTGGTTTATTAATGAATCTGTATGGTAGTACACATCCCTTCACTAGCTTATTAATGAATCTATACGGTAGTAAACATCCCTTCACTAGCTTATTAATGAATCTGTATGGTAGTACACATCCCTTCAATAGCTTATTTATGAATCTGTATGGTAGTACACACCCTTCACTAGCTTATTAATGAATCTGTAAGGTAGTAAACTTCCCTTCACTGGCTTATTAATGAATCTGTATGGTAGTACACATCCCTTCACTGGTTTATTAATGAATCTGTATGGTAGTACACATCCCTTCACTAGCTTATTAATGAATCTGTATGGCAGTAAACATCCCTTCACTGGCTTATTAATGAATCTGTATGGTAGTACACATCCCTTCACTGGCTTATTAATGAATCTGTATGGTAGTAAACATTCCTTCACTAGCTTATTAATGAATCTGTATGGTAGTACAGATCCCTTCACTAGCTTATTAATGAATCTGTATGGAAGTACACATCCCTTCACTAGCTTATTAATGAATCCATATGGTAGTACACATCCCTTCAATAGCTTATTTATGAATCTGTATGGTAGTACACATCCCTTCACTAGCTTATTAATGAATCTGTAAGGTAGTAAACTTCCCTTCACTGGCTTATTAATGAATCTGTATGGTAGTACACATCCCTTCACTAGCTTATTAATGAATCTATACGGTAGTAAACATCCCTTCACTAGCTTATTAGTGAATCTGTATGGTAGTACACATTCCTTCACTGGCTTATTAATGAATCTGTAAGGTAGTAAACTTCCCTTCACTGGCTTATTAATGAATCTGTATGGAAGTACACATCCCTTCACTAGCTTATTAATGAATCT
>SAYR01029910.1:1271050-1349128 GCA_004382745.1 Argopecten irradians irradians
ACAACGCGTTTTGCCAGGGACTTACATGTATCCATGTATACAGACCAGAAGGATAAACAAGGTTTGCCAGGGACTTGCATGTATCCATGGATACAGACTAGAAGGATAGACAACCGTTTGCCAGGGACTTACAGTATCCATGTTACAGACCTAAGGATAAACAAAGGTTTTGCCAGGGACTTGCATGTATCCATGGAACAGACAGAATGATAGACAACGCGTTTGCCAGGGACTTACATGTATTCCATTGTACAGACCAGAAGAAACCTACCTTCAATAAATTCTGATAGTGCTCTTGTTAAACAGAAAGATCTGGCAAGATAGGAAAAATAAGAGAGACACAAATTCGACTGAGGTCATGCCGCATATGATCCTAGCCAGGTAACCATAGTAACAAGAGGAGATCACTCCTACAAGCTGACCAAGTTCCACGGCCAAGTAGTGAATCCATTATCCATTTGTACACTCTAAACAATGAGGAAGTTCTCTCCAGCCAAAATGTGACTCAATAGACATTTAACCATGTACAAGACATGAATTGGATCTTTTGTGAGGTCAAAGTTAGAGGTCAGCTTGACCTAGCATGCACAAAAAATTAAAATTATTCAGATCTTATTGCTTTCATGTTTTTTTATATATAGTATATATATCTGTAAAACTGAAGAGGTTGGTCTATATAGTTCTGTCATTAGATTTGCACTAATGGTTAATGGATCCGATGTTCATCTGCTCAAGGCCTATTTAAAATTGTTAGAATGCAGAATATTTCGGGGAATATTTAAAGAAATAAATCACGTTCAACTTTGTCCATTTGATAGTGCAGAGAAGCAAGGATTATCACTTTATACTGGATCTGAAAAATTCAGTATTCTGTCCCTGATGTACTAATAACAATTACTAATTAGCTGGTCCATTTTGTTGGCTGTTATTTCACAATGTTGAGGTACATCTTTTAAAAGATAACTTGTAAAAATAATAAGCAACAGATATTCAATTATATTCTGTCTTGCACATTACATCGTATCACCCTTTCAGTACGTTCAATTGTAACATATAATGTGAGGCATAATGACATAAGTTTTCTTCTGAAAATATGACGTTACAACTCATAAAGCATGACTACCAGGCACATACAATAATAAAGTATAATATATATATCTCCTGCAAAGGCAGATAATAGTAATACAGTGGAACTCGGTAATACGAACTCGGAAGGGACCGATATCAAACTTCGAGTTATCCGAGTGGTCGAATATAAGCGAGTCTATGTCTTGTTTGTTTGTTTGATTAATTAAACGTCCTATTAACAGCTATGGTCATGTAAGGACGGTCCTCCCATGTATGATGTGGTTGCGTTTATGTGTGCGAGGTGCGTGTTTGGAGACTGCGTATATTCATGGTATGTCTCTTGTATAGTGAACTGTTGCCTCTTTTATAGTGCTATATACTGAGCATGCTACTGACGATATCTTTACTTGGTATAAATAGACTATCCATGTTGTGAAATACGATTGGAACAAGACAGATGTTCAAAATAGCCGATGGTAGTTGCAAATTTTATAACAGAGAAATCTATATTATATATATCGAAATGCCGTTCTGACGGCAGATTTATGAAAAGCTATCGCATTTTCGGAGATTTCGTTGTCCAAATAAATCTCATTTTCGAGTTATAAGAACATTTTATGTATGATTTTTGTCATCGGATCAAAATTTATTTCGTATTATCCGAAGTTCTTTCGAGTTTCCGAAATTCGAATTATCCAGTTCTTTAAACAAGCTAAAGAGAGAATTGGCCGGGACCGTCAAGTACTTCGTATTAAACCGGTTGTCGAATTATCCGAGTTGTATCAAACCAATTCCACTGTATGCAATATACAAAAATACTCTTATTTCAAAATTTTGATTTGAACAAAAAAAAAACTCTTGAAATAAGCAAAATTGTGAATATTTTGAATCCACATAAATAACTGGCTGAAGTCCCCATTCAAATGCCCTGGATAAACTCTCCAACACAACTGTTAACTCAACATTTTTGTGTCAGCTTAATTGTGCATTTTTACGCTAATGAGAATTACTTCATGATTTAAGATTTTGGTTTCTATACTTTTATGAGTAGATTACGTCACCCTGACTCAGTGTTTAGATGTATGATTAAGTCACCCTAACTCAGTGTTTAGATGTATGATTACATCTCCCTAACTCAATGTTTAGAAGTATGATTAGTCTCCCTGACTCAGTGTTTAGAAGTATGATTACGTCTCCTGCTAGTATGATGATACTCCCTGAACTCAGTTTTAGATGTATGATTACGTCTCCCTGACTCAGTGTTTAGAAGTATGATTACGTCTCCTGACTCAGTGTTTTAGAAGTATGATTACGTCTCCCTGACTCAGTGTTTAGATGTATGATTACGTCTCCCTGACTCAGTGTTTAGAAGTATGATTACGTCTCCCTGACTCAGTGTTTAGACGTACGATTATGTCTCCCTGACTCAGTGTTTAGAAGTATGATTACGTCTCCCTGACTCAGTGTTTAGAAGTATGATTAGTTCTCCCGACTCAATTTAGAAGTATGATTAAGTCTCCTGACTCAGTGTTAGATTATGATTACGTCTCCTGACTCAGTGTTTAGATGTATGATTACGTCTCCTCTGACTCAGTGTTTAGATGTATGATTACATCTCCTAACTCAGTGTTTAGAAGTATGATTACGTCTCCTGACTCAGTGTTTAGATGTTGATTACGTCTCCCTGACTCAGTGTTTAGATATATGATTACATCTCCTGACTCAATGGTTTAGATGTATGATTATGTCCTCCCTGACTCAGTGTTTAGAAGTATGATTACGTCTCCTAACTCAGTGTTTAGAAGTGTATGATTACGTCTCCCTGACTCAGTGTTTATGATGTATGATTACGTTCCCTGACTCAGTTGTTTAGATGTATGATTACGTCTCCCTGACTCAGTGTTTAGAAGTATGATTACGTCTCCTGACTCAGTGTTTAGATGTATTGATAACGTCTCCCTGACTCAGTGTTTAGATGTATGATTACGTCTCCATGACTCAGTGTTTAGAATATATATTAGTCTCCCTGACTCAGTGTTTAGATTAGATTATGTCTCATGACTCAATGTTTAGATGTATGATTACGTCTCCCTGGACTCAGTGTTTAGAAGTATGATTACGTCTCCCTGACTCAGTGTTTAGAGTATGATTACGTCTCCCTGAACTCAATGTTTAGATGTATTGATTACGTCTCCCTGACTCAGTGAGAATTGATTACGTCTCCCTGACTGGTGGTTTAGATTAGTGATTACGTCTCCCTGACTCAGTGTTTAGATGTTGATTTATGTCTCCATGACTCAGTGTTTAGATGTATGATTACGTCTCCCTGACTCAGTGTTTAGATATATGATTATGTCTCCCTGACTCAGTGTTTAGATGTATGATTACGTCTCCATGACTCAATGTTTAGATGTATGATTACGTCTCCCTGACTCAGTGTTTAGATGTATGATTACGTCTCCCTGACTCAGTGTTTAGAAGTATGATTACGTCTCCCTGACTCAATGTTTAGATGTATGATTACGTCTCCCTGACTCAGTGTTTAGATATATGATTATGTCTCCCTGACTTAGTGTTTAGGAGTACGATTATGTCTCCCTAACTCAATGTTTAGATGTATGATTACCTCTCCCTGACTCAGTTTTTAGATGTATGATTACGTCTCCATGACTCAGTGTTTAGATGTATGATTACGTCTCCCTGACTCAATGTTTAGATGTATGATTATGTCCTCCTGACTCAGTGTTTAGATATATGATTACGTCTCCCTGACTCAGTGTTTAGATGTATGATTACGTCACCCTGACTCAGTGTTAAGATATATGATTACGTCTCCCTGACTCAAGTGTTATGATGTATGATTACGTCCCTGACTCATGTTAGAAGTATGATTACGTCTCCCTGACTCAGTGTTTAGATGTATGATTACGTCTCCCGACTCAGTGTTTAGATGTATGATACGTCTCCATGACTCAATGTTAGATGTATGATTACGTCTCCCTGACTCAGTTTAGATGTATGATTACGTCTCCCTGACTCAGTGTTTAGAATGTATATTACGTCCCCTAGCTCAATGTTTAGATGTATGATTACGTCTCCATGACTCAGTGTTTAGGAGTACGATTATGTCTCCCTAACTCAATGTTTAGATGTATGATTACCTCTCCCTGACTCAGTTTTTAAGATGTATGAATACGTCTCCATACTTCAGTGTTAGATGTTATGATTACGTCTCCCTGACTCAATGTTTAGATGTATGATTTATGTCTCCCTGACTCAGTGTTTAGATGTATGATTACGTCTCCCTGACTCAGTGTTTAGATATATGAGTAACGTCTCCCTGACTCAGTTTTAGAAGTATGATTATGTATCCCTGACTCAGTGTTTAGATGTATATTACGTCTCCCTGATGAGTGTTTAGATATATGATTACGTCTCCCTGACTCAGTGTTTAGATGTATGATTACGTCTCCCTGACTCAGTGTTTAGAATGTATGATTACGTCTCCTGACTCAGTGTTTTAGTGTATGATTACGTCTCCCTGACCTCAGTGTTTAGATGTATGATTACGTCTCCATGACTCAGTGTTTAGATGTATGATTACGTCTCCCTGACTCAGTTTTTAGATGTATGATTACGTCTCCCTGACTCAGTGTTTAGATATATGATTACGTCTCGCCTGACTCAATGTTTAGATATATGATTACGTCTCCCTGACTCAGTGTTAGATGTATGATTACGTCTCCCTGACTCAGTGTTTAGATTATTGATTACACCTCCTGACTTATTTTTAGAAGTATGATTACGTCTCCCCTGACTCAGTGTTTAGAAGTATGATTATTGTCTACCCTGACTCAGTGTTTAGATATATGATTACGTCTCCCTGACTCAGTGTTTAGATTATGATTAGTCACCCTGCCAGTGTTTAGATATATGATACATCTCCCTGACTCAGTGTTTAGAAGTATGATTATGTCTCTCCCTGACTTAGTGTTTAGAAGTATGATTACGTCTCCCTGACTCAGTGTTTAGATGTATGATTACGTCTCCCTGACTCAGTGTTTAGATGTATGATTACGTCTCCCTGACTCAGTGTTTAGAAGTATGATTACGTCTCCCTGACTCAGTGTTTCGTCACCCTGACTACAACTAGTAGTGAATGGATGTATACTACATAGCAGTATTCTTAATAAGGTAGTGAAGGGAGTGTACTACCAATATCAGATTTCATTAATAAGCTAGGTGAAGGGATGTTACTACTATACAGATTCAATTAATAAGCTAGTGAAGGGAAGTGTTACTACCTTACAGATTCATTAATAGCTAGTGAAGGGATGTGTACTACCATACAGATTCATTAATAAACCAGTGAAGGGATTGACTACCATACAGATTCATTAATAAGCTAGTGAAGGATGTGTACTACATACAGAATTCATTAATAAACCAGTAAGGGATGTGTACTACCATACAGATTCCATTAATAAGCAGTGAAGGAAGTGTACTACCTTACAGATTCATTAATAAGCCAGTGAAGGGATGTGTACTACCATAACAGATTCATTAATAAGCTAGTGAAGGGATGTGTACTACCATACAGATTCATTAATAAACCAGTGAAGGGATGTTTACTACACATACAGATTCATTAATAAGCTAGGAAGGGATGTGTACTACCATACAGATTTCATTAATAAGCTAGTGAAGGGAAGTTTACTAACATTACAGATTCATTAATAAGCTAGTGAAGGGATGTGTACTACCAACAGATTCATTAATAAGCAGGTGAAGGGAAGTTTACTACCTTACAGATTCATTAATAAGCTAGTGAAGGATGTGTACTACCATACAGATTCATTAATAACCAGTGAAGGATTGTACTACCAATACAGATTCATTAATAAGCTAGTGAAGGGATGTGTACTACCATACAGATTCATAATAAGCCAGTGAAGGGAATTTACTACCTTACAGATTCATTAATAAGCTAGTGGAAGGGATGTGTACTACCATACAGATTCATTAATAAGCCAGTGAAGGGATGTGTACTAACATACCCCTAGTGGAACCTACATGTAAAATTTGAGAGAGATCCCTTCAGTACTTTCTGAGAAATAGCGGTAACAAACTTTAACTATCAAAATCCAAGATGGCGGCCTGGCGGCCATCTTGTTAACCGATCCGTCCTTAAATGCAATATGCACAACTAGGGCCCTAGGGGAACCTACATATGAAATTTGAGAAAGATCCCTTCAGCCCTTTCCGAGAAATAGCGGTAACAAGAAATGTTAACGGACGGAAGGACGGACGGACGGACGGACGGACGGACGGACGACGGACCACGGACAAAAAGCGATTTGAATAGCCCACCATCTAATGATGGTGGGCTAAAAACTGAGTCAGGGAGATGTAATCATATATCTAAACACTGAGTTAGGGAGATGTAATCATACATCTAAACATTGAGTTAGGGAGATGTAATCATACATCTAAACACTGAGTTGGGGTGACTTAATCATACATCTAAACACTGAGTCAGGGTGACGTAATCATACATCATAAAAGTAGTTATAGAACCAAAAGGTCTTAATCATGAAGTTAAATTCTCATTAAGCGTAAAAATGCACAATTAAGCTGACACAAAAACATGTTGAAGTTACAGTTGTGTTGGAGAGTTTATCCAGGGTCATTTGAATGGAGGACTTCAGCCAGTTATTTATGTGGATCAAAATATTCACAATTTTGCCTTATTTCAAGAGGTTTTTTTTTTGTTTCAAATCAAAATTTGAAATAAGAGTATTTTGTATTTGCATATTACTGTTATCTGCCTTTGCAGAGATATATATATTATACTTTTTTATTGTTGTACCTGGTAGGTCATGTTTTATGAGTGTAACGTGATATTTTCAGAGAAAACTATGTCATTTATGCTCACAATTTATGATGTTACAATTGATACGTACCTGAAAGGGTGATAACGATGTAATGTGCAAAGACAGAATATAAATTGAATGATCTGTTGCTTATTATTTACAAGTTCATCTTTTTAAAAGATGTACCTCAACATTGTGAAAATAACAGCCAACAAAAATGACCAGCTAATTAGTAATTGTTATTAGTACATCAGGTGACAGAATACTGACATTTTTCAGATCCAGTATAAAGTGATAATCCTTGCTTCTCTGGCACTATCAAATTGGCACAAGGTTGAACGTGATTTTAATTTCTTTAAAATATTCTCCGAAATATTCTGCCATTCTAACAAATTTAAATAGGCCTTGAGCAGATGAACATTGGATCCATTAGTCCATTAGTGTTAAATCTAATGGCAGAACTATATAGACAACCTCTTCAGTTTTACAGATATATATATATATAAAAAAAACATGAAAGCAAATAAGATCTGAATAAATTTTAATTTTGTGCATGCTATCTAGGTCAAGCTGACCTCTAACCTTTGACCTCACAAAAGCTCCAAATTCATGTCTGTGTACCATGGTTATAGGTACCAATGTCTATTGAGTCACATTTCTGGCTGGAGAAGAACTTCCTCATTGTTTGAGAGTTGTACAATGGATAACTGGATTCACTACTGCCGCTGGACTCTGAGTCAGACTTGTAGGAGTGATCTCCTCTTGTTACTATGGTTACCTGGCTAGGACAATATGAGGCATGACCTAGTCGAATTTTGTCTCTCTTATTTTCTCCTATCTTGCCAGATTTTCTGTTTAACAAGGCACTATCAGAATTGTATTGAAGGTTAGGTTTCTTCTGGTCTGTATCCATGGATACATGTAAGTCCCTGGCAAACGGTTGTCTATCATTCTGGTCTGTATCCATGGATACATGCAAGTCCCTGGCAAACCTTTGTTTATCCTTCTGGTCTGTATACATGGATACATGTAAGTCCCTGGCAAACGGTTGTCTATCCTTCTGGTCTGTATCCATGGATACATGCAAGTCCCTGGCAAACCGTTGTTTATCCTTCTGGTCTGTATCCATGGATACATGTAAGTCCCTGGCAAACGGTTGTCTATCCTTCTGGTCTGTATCCATGGATACATGTAAGTCCCTGTAAAACGGTTTTCTATCCTTCTGGTCTGAATTAATGGACAAATTAGGGTTATATGTTGGTGATAGTGTCTCCCTTTTATCAGTCTTTGAAAAATAGCTTTTGTGATGATTACAGCGAGAACTCCGTTCTGGAAACTTGTCTTGGATGTCAGCTGATCTGATTGGATTGTGCCTAACATCTCCATGGCTACGACCTGTTCCTTTGGTGCCCTCCTTGAGGTCACTGTCCTCAGACAGATCCGAGCTGATCCATTGTGTCCCCCTGTCCTGAGCTAGGTAATAGGAACTCTCACTCCCATCATGTACCTCCAAACACTTCAACAGTTTCTCCAAGTCGGCCTGGCGTACCAGAGGTGATAATCGGCCATCATCGGCCTGGATGCACACATCATTACTATCTTTACTTTTCTGATTTTCTCCCAACTTTTCTTGTTCGCACATTTTTTCTTTAACATTTGCAGCTGATTTAACAGCATTTGATTTCATGAGTATAGCATCCTGTGTTTCTGTTTGTTTGATTGAATGGATCATTGTGTTAAGATTGTGGTGCTCACCATAGGGATTTTCACAATTCAAGTTTAAAGATAATCGTCTGGTGTCAAATTTCTTGACACGATCACTGCAGTTGTCATAAACCAGAGCGTCAATAAAACTCTTCCTGCGTAAACCTGTGTCTGATCTGTCGTAAGACCCTGGATCAGAATCCTGAGACATTGTAGAACTAAATCCATTCTGGTTGATGAAGGTTTTACTACCTTCCTCATTCTCCATCACGTCATTCTGATTGTCCAGATTAACCTCTATCACAGTTACTGGAGAAAACACCGCCGGTGACGAGGAAGATCCCGAAAGTGGACTCAACATCCTGTCATCCGATGTGTTCACACAAAGCAGCTTAGCCATTTTGGATTGTTTCTGAGCTGTGTCATTAGCATTGTTTAATGTCTGTACTAAAATCTCAGCCACTTCCATGCTGTCGGTTCTCGTGTCCTGTGTGGTTGGACCAATTTGTATACTAGGCACTATGACATTTCCCAAGCTACTTTGACCTTCAAGTCTGTCTCTTTGATGACCTTTACCTGGAATGACCTCATTGGGGTATTGATTTTGTTCATCTTTATGTTTTAAAGTTTTACTATTTTCGGTTTGAGGAAAGTCCTGAAGAATACCTGGAGCCTCTAATTGCTTCCTGGGCCTGTCTAGCTGACAAGCTAAATCCTTGTCATTGTTAAAAACATCATCTTCATCAGGGTGGCTACCAAATTGTTCTTGTGTACAGCCTCGATCTGATATAGTACCATGGCCAATGTTGATTTCAGAGTTTAGATTCTCCTGATGTATAGAAGACTGGGTTAAATGGTCAGGATCTGAATTCTCTAGTCCATTTTGTTGAAAATTATAAAATACTTCCATTGTGTCCTCTTCACTGTCTTGTTGACCACTGTTACTGGAGTTAGTATCGCTGTGGTCAATTGTCGGGAGTTTGTTGCCTCTGTTTTGTGTCGCTGATGGTAATACTCTGTAACGAGTGTGTAACATCTTTTCATCCTCCTCCAGTGTTTCTAAGTAGGCAAGGAGAGCATTCTGTTTGTTGGTTAGAAACTGTTTCCTTCGTTTCTCACTGATCAGGTTATTGTCCATTCCCCCTATTTCCTCTTGTGCTTGTATGTTGTGGTTGCCGTCCCAACTCCTCGTGTCCCTGGCTCCCTGGGAGCTGAGATTACTGGGCTGTAATAGCTGGTGTAACTTCTGTAGGGTAGTACTCGTCCTCTGACTGGGTCCCTGCTGCCCTGAGGCACACACTTTATCACTGGAATTGGCTTGGCTTTCTCTGTTTATGTTAGGCTCTGTACTTCCAGAGACTAAAGTTTTCTGATCTGGACAAATTTGCTGATAGGACAACTGTAGACGATGTTGGTCCATTCTCTCTTGATGAGCTTTTTGTATCTTTTGGCACCAATCTCTGGCAAAACGGTCTGGTAGAAAGCTGTCTACCCCTCCAAATCCAAGATTAAACAACATGTCTGATGCAGTTTCTCCATGCGACATGAGCTCCTCACTGTGATAACTCAGACCAGACCCAGTAATGTCACCCTGGGGAAGATGAGCGGGAACTGGAGGGTAGCGGTTCATAGGGAAGTTATGTGGATCATTCATGTCAGGAATAACAGAACATCCGGTAAACAAGGAACTGTAGGACTGACAACTACTGAGACTGGAGTGGCGTCCCTGAGGCAAGGAGCTGTCGGATGAGATGGAACTGAGGGAGCTGGACGACTGCCCTGAAGAGGTACACATCACCTCCTTGCCTGGTTTTTTATTAAATGTATACCTGGAGAATGGAAACTCCTCTTCATCTTCCGGAAGAAAAACCTCTCTTTTTGATGAATCTGTCTCACTGTTTCTCATGTTATCAGATTTGCTGTCAAGATTACTGGAGCTAGAATCCAAAAACTCTTGTTCGTGACCTTGAAAAGACGAGGGATCAAGGACACTAACACTTTGGAACAGTTTATCAAATAAAGGAGATGGGAGGTTGGGCTGTAGATCAAAACATCCTAGAAAGTCACTGGAGGAGCGACCACTGAGTTGAGAGTTACTGCTCGTGTCCGTCTCCTCCAGAGATCCCAGGTAACCTGTGGAGATACTGGATAAGCTGGTCTTACTCCTAAACTGTCTGTTAATACCCTGGTGTAGAGCGGCGTACTGGGATTCCTCTGAGGCCTGCTGTGATGAGCCGTCAGTCATTGAGTTGGAGTCTAAGGAGGAGGACAAACAACTGTCATCCAGAAAGAACTGTTTTCGTGATGAACAGCTGATTGAGTCGAGGGACGTCCCGTAGGTACCTAGGCTGCCCTTTGTACGGGACAGCTTGGAAGCGTGTTTAGTAGAGGAGGTATGCAGTCTGCTGGAGTAGGACTCTAGATGAACTGGATTAAGTACCAACGGCTGACTATCCTCACATAACACTTCTTTACTGTCGGAATCAGCAGACAAGTCCAAGGATGAAGAACCATCACTTTCCCTGTCGCTGTACTTTTGTTTCTTGACGAGGCTGGAGGAGGAAGTGGCTGTGTTGGGAAGGAAAGTTCTGCTGTCCAGGGAGTACTGAGGATTGACCCAGCAGGACACGGATCTCGTACGCTGATTCAACTCTAGATTTCCTTTGGAACCCCTGGAACAAAAAAAAAATGAAAGAATTCATATTTACTCCCTGTACTTTGACAGTTAAATTCAATTTTTCCACCATAACTACGCCAACTGAGAAGGTTTGCCACAGTAGATGTGTAACAAGAAGAAATACACCAACTCCAAGATGTGTGGATCATAATCGGGGTTTATCATCCCATGTTTACAGCACCAAGTTCACATGATCTTAATGCTGATATAACAGACACTGCATAATTCAAAACTGGTCAACTTGAGTTCAATAAATACTGTAGATAGCCAATCTTATTTTTCAATGTGTGCTGTCTGCTAAACAATTTGTAACTGACCAGCTCTCACAAAGGTATTTTGACCAGGTGATCTGATTGGCCGAAATCGATTGTTGATTTCCATAGACATAAATTTCCTCTTATAAGTTGATTGTTTATTATAGTTTATATTTGATAACCATTTAAAAACCATAAGAGATATATAAGTATAAAATAGCTTATAAATTGTCACATATAGTTTTTGTGTAAATGTCACATGACTATCACGAGATCTTGAATCACATATAACAAGGATATACAAAGCATGTACAATTCACATTGTTACATATAGAATGTGTTATATAGAGGAAATGACTACATGCATGGAAATTATTCTGACAGCTTTGTCAAGAAATTTAGAGGTAATAATTTAATTGGTCAATTTGAAAGGTCAACAGAACATGACCCCATCTGGGATGTTATCAGATCCTTAATGTAACAGCGAGAATAAAGATCAGTATTTTAATCAGAATGTTTGAATATAAGAAAATTTTCAGTAAAGTATTTCTAATCTGGGTTACAAGCAGTAAGCCTATGTAACATATAAGAAAAGATATTTACATATGCCCCTATATAGTCAACTGGAGGGGAGTTACTTTCAAATTAGCGTAATCGCAATCTTCTATGTTTACGCTTTGGTAAGATTTTGCGTCATATGATAATCTAAATAAACTTCAATTACTTAATTTACATTTTACCTTTTCACAGATAGCAGATTCAATTTGAATGGATAATTTACTTAAAAAACGATTTCGGTCTTCTATGACTAATCCTATATTAGGCCGCACAGACTATATTATGCTCGTCAGAACTCAAAACATTCACCAGCTCAACGGTCACACCATCAATAGGCTATATCACAGTAACTTTCCTCGGTTGAAAATCAAATATGGTGGTTCGCTCCACTTCGGACCCCATCACTACCCTGACAACAATACATACGGTAGTCCTTCTGCCTCAGTTATCTCAATTTTTATTTGAAATGAACATTATTGATATATGATCAAATTGGTAAAAAAAAAACCAACACCTTTTAAAAATAATAGCTATATTTCAAATCAAACTGCAGTTATAACGTTCAACAATCGAAACAATATCTTCGGCCATCCTGACTACCATAGTAACCCAACTTGGCAACCAACATTGTTTTAAATTTGATCACAAACATGTACAACTGGACTTTTTAATGTAAATATTGAACAGTGTTTTGATTGCATTAAAGGTGGTATGAACGCAATTGGATACAGACATATTCTACATGTAGCGCTAACACACAACATTGAATATGTCTGTGAAACGCAATCAAAACACTATTCAGTCTCTATGTATTCTCCTAAAAATGATCCAGCATTGTCATCTCTTTATCAGTAGTTTCTCATAAAATTGTAAAAGATGGCCTATTTACCAAGAAAACACCTGTCCAGGTAAACAAAATTGGTAAAATGTCCTCCTATCCCAACATAAAAACATACAACAAAGAGATTTACCTCCTCCGGTAAATTGTCCTCCTATCCTTAAATACAAAACAGATAACAAAGAAATTTACCTGCTCCATAAAAATGTTCTCCTATCCCAACATATAAAACAGATAACAAAGAGATTTACCTGCTCCGGTAAAATGTCCTCCTATCCCCTCATCCTAGAAATTTACCTGTTCAGGTGAAATGTGCGCCTTTACCACCTCTCCACCACTATATAATACCTGTGATAACCACACCCCTTTGTAACTAGAATTAATCCCTCACACTCCATACTTAAATCTTATTACTTACATGTTTTATATGTCTGATCGGATACCAGCTGAATTCAGCCACATTATACCATTTCACACCAATCGCTGAGAAAAAATGGCATAACCGTCACCACGACAACCAAGCTCAACTAATACCACACTACTACATATAGATAACTGACGTCTACAACTGCTGATTTGTTGCTAAGTAACCCCTGTATCAGAGTCGATCTCAGGTAAATTGTCACAATGGTCAATTATACCACAGAACAATGTAGGTGGAAATAAGAACATCATAAAAAAAGTCCACGTCTTGTTTCTATTAATTCTACATAGATTTATGTATCAAATACTTCAGCTATGTACCAAATACTTCAGCTATGTATCAATTATACTTCAGCTATGTACCAAATACTTCAGCTATGTATCAAATATTTCAGCTATGTATCAAATACATGTACTTCAGCTATGTACCAAATATTTCAGCTATGTACCAAATATTTCAGCTATGTATCAAATACTTCAGCTATGTACCAAATACTTCAGCTATGTATCAAATACATGTACTTCAGCTATGTACCAAATACTTCAGCTATGTACCAAATACTTCAGCTATGTACCAAATACTTCAGCTATGTATCAAATACATGTCCTTCAGCTACGTATCAAATACTTCAGCTATGTATCAAATAATTCAGCTATGTATCAAATACTTTAGCTATGTACCAAATACTTCAGCTATGTATCAAATACTTCAGCTATGTACCAAATACTTCAGCTATGTATCAAATACTTCAGCTATGAACCAAATACTTCAGCTTTGTATCATATACTTAAGCTATGTACCAAATACTTCAGCTATGTATCAAATACTTCAGCTATGTATCAAATACTTTAGCTATGTACCAAATACTTCAGCTATGTATCAAATACTTCAGCTATGTACCAAATACTTCAGCTATGTATCAAATACTTCAGCTATGTACCAAATACTTGTACTTCAGCTATGTATCAAATACTTCAGCTATGTACCAAATACTTCAGCTATGTATCAAATACTTCAGCTATGTACCAAATACTTCAGCTTTGTACCAAATACTTCAGCTATGTACCAAATACTTATACTTCAGCTATGTACCAAATACTCAGCTATGTACCAAATAATTCAGCTATGCATCAAATATTTCAGCTATGTACCAAATACTCCAGCTTTGTATCAAATACATTATGTACTTAGGCTATGTATCAAATATTTAAGCTATTTATCTATTACTTCAGCTAAATAACAAATATTTCAGCTAATAAAAAACATAGAGACATTTTTTTTTCTATAAAATCCTTCGTTTTTGTCAATGACTTCATAAACCTAAAAGATATTGAGAACAATGCTTAAATATATCAAATAAATTTAATCCATATGTATATAGGAACAAAAATTCTGACAATAAGTCTGTAATGTACAACATAGAATGGGAAAGGTATAAGATATCAATGACTTACCTGTAATGCTGCCAAGTGTTGGAAACTGCATGGTCTTGTTGCATGGGCTTTTTCTAAGGAATATCATCTCTACCATTCCAACAATCAGAATTTTGATATTAAGAAATCCTTTGCTAAGATAGTGATCCATTTTCTCCTAACTCGACAATCATCCCATCATTCGTAGTCACACAAGTTGTTTTTATTTCTATATTATTTCTCCTTATTTTCTATACCATCCTATTGTTGGTGATATTAGATAGACATTGTTCCAACTGAATCAAAGCTGTCTTCATGTTCTTTTTCACTTCAAATAATTTTTTTCTTTAATAAAGATAGCATTTTTTTTTTAAATGTCATTTTAAAATTCATCTACCTTTAATTTGAATTCCTGCATCTCCAGCAGGAATTTCGTTATTCTTCGTGTTTAACAATGAGTTCAAAGTTCACTTCTATAGGTGATAATGTTGTGATCAAATAAATCCCTCATTCCTGTTTTTCAACTGTGTAATAATGACACTGGGCACTAACAGTTCAAGCATCAGCAGGAATGGTTATTCTAGACAACGTAGGTATTCATAAAACACCTGTGCAGTATTGTGTTTGTACACCTGTAACGATATCATGTTACCTTGAATTTACCTGGTGTAAGGTGATTACCAGCTGCTGAAGCTGGCGACCACAGCCAACCACATCAATTTGTGTGTTAGGGAACATAAATATGACAGATGGACTCTGCAATGTGACAGACTTTATCATTGTAGTGATGCTGCTGTATTGGATACAATCTAGATAACTCATTCATACTTTACAAATCATGCAAGAGAAAGAAAGAAAATGGGGAAAGAGAGAAAGACAGAGAAAGAAAGAGAGAGAGAAGCTCACTGATACTACAATTACTCAAGAAAAAAAAGAGACACTGGGGAAATGTCCATCTCCTAATGTCATTAGCAAATGTGTTTAATCACAATTACGGTATTACAAAACCAGTCAAAGACAGAGAAATTGATATGTGAGAAAATCAAACTAGATAGACAGAAGACAAGAGAGAAAAAACCACAATTGAAAATGAGAGATAGGTACCAAAGACAAAATAGGTAATACAAGATAAGTGAGAAAGGATTTAAAACATAGAGCATCCAGCAATCCTGTTTTGTGTATGGTAAAAAATAAAACATCAACCAGTCCTGTTTATGTATTGTAAAACATAAAGCATCAACCAGTCCTGTTTTATGTATTGTAAAACATAAAACACCAGCCAGTCCTGTTTTATGTATTGTAAAAAATAAAGCATCAACCAGTCCTGTTTATGTATTGTAAACATAAAACATCAACCAGTCCTGTTTTGTGTATGGTAAAAAATAAAACATCAACCAGTCCTGTTTTATGTATTGTAAAACATAAAGCATCAACCAGTCCTGTTTTATGTATTGTAAAACATAAAACATCAACCAGTCCTGTTTTATGTATTATAAAACATAAAGCATCAACCAGTCCTGTTTATGTATTGAAAAACATAAAACATCAACCAGTCCTGTTTTATGTATTGTAAAACATAAAACACCAGCCAGTCCTGTTTTATGTATGGTAAAACATAAAGCATCAACCAGTCCTTTTTATGTATGGTAAAACATAAAACACCAGCCAGTCCTGTTTTATGTATTGTAAAACATAAAACATCAACCAGTCCTGTTTTATGTATTGTAAAACATAAAGCATCAACCAGTCCTATTTATGTATTGTAAAACATAAAACATCAACCAGTCCTGTTTTATGTATTGTAAAAAATAAAGCATCAACCAGTCCTATTTTATGTATCGTAAAACATAAAACACCAGCCAGTCCTGTTTTATGTATTGTAAAACATAAAGCATCAACCAGTCCTGTTTTATGTATTGTAAAAAATAAAGCATCAACCAGTCCTGTTTATGTATTGTAAAACATAAAGCATCAACCAGTCCTGTTTTATGTATTGTAAAACATAAAACATCAACCAGTATGTATGATCCCTGTTTTATGTATCGTGTATGATCCCTGTTTTATGTATTGTGTATGATCCCTGTTTTATGTTTTGTGTATGATCCCTGTTTTATGTATTATGTATGATTCCTGTTTTATGTATTGTGTATGATCCCTGTTTTACGTATTGTGTATGATCCCTGTTTTATGTATTGTGTATGATCCCTGTTTTATGTATTGTGTATGATCCCTGTTTTATGTATTGTGTATAATCCTACCTTTTTGGTGCAGACTTCCTAGATGTATCTTCTTCTTTAACATGGCCATTTTGTTTCTTTTCTTTCTTCTGTCGATCTGTAAATCAAGGGATAAAGAAAAAATCTCATTGACAAAAATTAAAAGTCAGACATTTTAATTTCTTAAGAGACTGTAATTATGGTATTTATACAATCACATGAATCATTCTCAACTACTGTAAACCAAACAAAATTTTCAATTTCCATTTAAATTAAGCATTGATGTCACTATTTTTAACTTCATCGGGTTATGAAAGAAATTTTGTTTGCAAACTGTGTGAATCTGCGTTGCCCAATGAAGTTAAAAAATAGTTACATCAATGCTTATAATTAATTTTTCAGACTATTTGATAATATAAAATATGTTTAAACATACGATTCCATTGATTTTCCAATGGATTATTTTTTATAAATTAATACGCAACATCGACTTCCTATTGTGACGTGATGATAACGTCGGGGTTTTTTTTCATGTTATATGAAGAAAAAGGATCTTCCAATCAGAAAATCGGATATACAAATAATGTAGTATGAAAACAAATAAAAATTGATTATAACATTTTCATTGCGATTAAGTTTCGTAGATTTACTGAAAGTTACTTCATTTTACAAAATGGAAAATGATCTCTTTTTCTGTTTTGAATGATATCCAGAAACAAAATACTACAAATATATTCTAGATTGCTGAAACAAAATCATATCATGATTTTAATACCAAAAAAACATCAGAAATATTTCATTACAGTACAAATTCAAGTGTGTGATCTTCAGTGAAATTTGACTCTAAGGTGCGCAGTAAATTACTTTTGTTTATTGGATCTCAGGTGAAAGAGCATTAATTCTAAAAAATATATAAATATTTAATAATCCTGATGCAAACAAGTGCAGGTAGAACCATAGGAAATATGTGAATGAGTTAAAAAAATCAACGCCATTTGTGACCTGATCAGTTTACAAGGGGAGATAACTCACCTATTCATAACACAGGAGATATGTGAAGGGGTTAACAAATTAGCACCATTTCTGACAATGCGACCTGTTTATCAAGGGACATAACTCATATATACATAATACAGGAGATATGTGAATGAGTAAACAAATCAGCACCATTTCTGACAATGTGACCTGTTTACAGGGGGAGATAACTCATCTATACATAACACAGGAAATATATGACGGGGTTAACAAATTAGCACCAATTCTGACAATGTGACATGTTTACAGGGGAGATAATTCATTTATACATAACACAGGAGATATGTGAAGGGGTTAACAAATTAGCACCAATTCTGACAATGTGACATGTTTACAGGGGAGAGAACTCATTTATACATAACACAGGAGATATGTGAAGGGATTAACAAATTAGCACCAATTCTGACAATGTGATCTGTTTACAGGGGGAGATAACTCATCTATACATAACACAGGAGATATGTGAAGGGGTTAACAAATTAGCACCAATTCTGACAATGTGACCTGTTTACAAAGGGAGATAACTCATCTATACATAACACAGGAGATATGTGAAGGGGTTAACAAATTAGCACCATTTCTGACAATGTGACCAGTTTACAAAGGGAGATAACTCATCTATACATAACACAGGAGATATGTGAATGAGTTGACAAATTAGCACCATTTCAAACAACATGATCACTTTGCAAGGGGACATAACTCACCCAACCATTTGATTTGTCCTTTCAACAGCATCACTGTCAGTAAAAGTTAATATGATGAGAACCAAGATCCTTCAGTGGAAACGTAGTCACTCTCACTTATACACAAGCTACACTTTCTACATTCCATTTGTAATTCCAAATAACATTCAAATAATTCTGTTAATGACATTGCAAAACTGTGACCTGTCATTTGAACAAGATCATGAACACTCTTAGCATATCTTGACATTTTAAGTATTAACTACATTACTTGACAACAAATTTAGATTTTATAATACCAAATCTAAACACAGGTTAACAATTAGTAAAATCAGGTGTGACTTACATGGCGCTGTGACCTTGAGAATTTCCTTGACCTTGGCATGAAGAGGATCATTGTCTGTATGATCTGTCTCACTATCAGGTCTATAGATAAGCTCCTGGAACTTCACCTCAAAGTCCTCTGTCTTAATAGAGTCAGCGTCACTGACATTACCAAGTTTTCTCCGGGAATACCCAGCCTGTCGTCGTGGTGATGAGCGAGTACCATGATATGATGATCTACCTTGACCTTTAATAAAATTCATAATTGTGAAAGAAAAGGCTAATTTTCATATTTTGTAATTTAGAAATGTTTTCCTATTATATACTGTAAATACTGTAAAGCAACATTCTTATGCGGCTACTTCATTTCATGATTTTAATTTTAAAACAAGTTTGCGAAGATAAACAATTGTTGACTTTAAAAATTTATTGGACATTCCTATCAGTATCAATGATTTAGATTTAAGTTCGCAGAGATAAACTTTCGCAAATTTATTTGGATCGCAAAATTCCCGGAAATAAATCGCAGACGAAAGAAAGTTGCTTTACAGTAATTCATTTGCAGGTAAAAATACAGAATGTTTGGACCTGTATAAAGAGTGGGAGATACTAATGGGATAAATACAGACAAACAACTGCTATTGGCATCACATGTTTTATCTTTTATCAAATATATATTGGTTTGTTTTAAAAGTTATATGTGCTTTAGCAGGGTGAACATTTTGACATGTTGTTTTTTCTTCGGTACTCTATTGAAAACAATAACGTTTGATGAATTAAGCTGTGAAAATCATTCAAATGAACAGAAAAACATTTATAATGCCTTATAAACACAGAATTTATGCACTGTAAAAATTTTTTTATCACATTACTAGCCCATCTTCAGCTATATGTCATACGACAATGTCATAAATATCGTAAGACACATGTGTAATAACACTATTGTGACATCACAGGTAGTTTTGACATCATAATCTATATATGACGTAATTCGCATAATTGTCTCAGTAGAAGGAAACATCACTTCCAAGTAAAATTTCTACTGTTTTAAATATAAAGACGAAATCTAAAGTTTTACTTGTATTTCTATTACTAAAAGTTAACTTATGTGATAAATAGAATCTTACTCTTGTGACTATGTGATATGAAATTTATCAAACTCGTTAAATAATTTGATATGCCACTTGCCTAAAAGCTTGTAGCATATCAAATTATTGAACGAGTATGATAAATTTCATATCAAATAGCCACCCATGTTAGATCCTCTATTTTATGCCTTATGTAAGTTTAAGTAGAAAGATAAATGCAGAAATCACTTTACATGCACTCATTTCACTGCGCTGTAGATGTAACTATAATAATTATTGACAGTATGTCATTTTCAACTTGTAAAATTGTAACCTATGCATTGGAAGTATTGAAATCCTCAGAATGTTAGTCTTTTTTATAGTGAATGAAATATTTAAAGGTTTTATTGATTTGTGAGTATGAAAATTAAGGCACATATAATATTGAGCAGTTCATGAGGAAGGAATTTACAAAGAAACTGGAGAAAAGTATATCAAAGATAGCATTACCTTTACTTTCAATTAAAATTTAAACTAATGCTTAGTGGCAGTGGCAGCATATTTAGGTTTGATCCAAGTCAAATATAAAAGTTTTTAAGAAATACGACAATTGTATTAAATGATGACGAGTTGTAATAGACATGGATTTCGCTCCCATTCCTATTCACGGCTATAGGGAATATAAAAGATCACTAGTCCTTACCTCTCGGCTTTGATAGTGTATCCTCCGTCTGTGGTTTGTAACCATTTGATTCACCAGACATGTGTCCAGACTGACCAATCGGGTGAGAATGCCCCCTTAAGGATGGAGACAGAGGTCTGTTTTGTCCTGAGGGTGATTGTGGGCGAGCAGGGACTTGTTCTTCCTCCTCCACAATTTTACCAGCTGGTGGCGAAAGAAACATGCCATTGGGATAAAATATTCATAAATATTTCACTCTCTTTTATTTTAAATTTTGTTTTTTTGTAGATCTTTCTTTCTTTTTTTTTTTTTTTATTATGTGGGGTATACTGAGTTGTCTACTCTTATAAACAGTTCTACAATGAAAACTGTCTATGATTATTATGAAATATAGGATGATAAGGTGCAATTTAACAATACTTATTCTATCAGTGTTAGTAAAATATTTTTGTGACTTTTCCAGGATTTCAATAATATATATTCCAGCAGCTCCCCAAAATAAATTGGTCAATCAACCATGAAGATAAAATTAAAATCAAATCTTAAAGACGGGGGATTTGGTATGTTATAAAAGATCCACCAATTTATGTACACAGTTAAAGGGACATCACTCCAAAAGTTAGATATGTAATGTGGTAAAATTACTCTTCTAATGAAAACTATGACATGAATGATAGTGAAAATGTTAAAATGTGAATTTGGAAAAAAATTTATTATTTGTTAAATATATTTATTTCAAAATATGTTAAAACTCGTATTATCTATGTAATTTAGCAGTCAAAACACACAGTGCAGCCGAACTAATGAAAATCAAACATTAAATCAGATATAGCTATAACATTATAACATGCTTTTAAGTTTTCAGAAAGACTGTAGCTTCTGGTTACACATCACACACAGCACACAGAAACATCCTAAACCTACAAACATTACATGCATTGTGGATATCATAAACAATCAAGTATTCATTAAATCTCAGACAATTAATTAAAGATTGAAGATGATAATTAAAGATAAAGATTAAACAACTATATCTCAACATTTTAATCCAATGTTCTTAAAAACAAAACCTATCACTAAAAAATGAAAACTAATATTATTTGCTGAGTCATCAAAATTCAATATTAGAATTTAATAACCACAAACTTCTTACTTCTATAGAGTAGATCTA
This sequence comes from Argopecten irradians irradians, assembly GCA_004382745.1. Taxonomy (NCBI): domain Eukaryota; kingdom Metazoa; phylum Mollusca; class Bivalvia; order Pectinida; family Pectinidae; genus Argopecten; species Argopecten irradians. The sequence continues at coordinate 1,293,040 of SAYR01029910.1, forward strand.
GAATGATTTAAAGCAAACATTATTTTTGTTCATAAAGTATTCACAACTATCGGACAAAAGATAAAATCAGACAAACAAAAAATTATATTACTATCAAAATCTGAAGTGATAATTGAAAAGTAAACATCATACAACATATAAACATGGAATCAAATAAAATAATAAGAAGCTCAAACAGCCTATATCATTCACCAATCATTCACTAGTCTCTATGCAATTTTTTTTTTTAATATCAAACTGAAAAAAAAGTTTAGAGGCCATAATATATTTGACCCAATAGGTACCCTCGTCTCTATAAATGCCCAATTTTTGAAGCCAAAATTTTACTTCATATCAATTACCTTAAATTAAATGAAGGACAAAAATATGAAAACCAGTGACTTTTTTATTTGATTTCTTTTCAAAATTGATTAATGGCTCTATGCAGTACTTTTGTAAAAGGTTAGTCCAAATTTGATCCTTATAAGCACTCTCTTATTTATTACATTAGTTAAGTGCTTTGGGCTGTAATGGGTCGAATATGGCATATATTTCACACCATGACTATAGGCCAATGGTAAGTTGTTAAAAATGATTGCTACCAGACCGACAGACGGATACCATGCCATAGCATTATTTCAATTACAATTAGGCATAAGAGCTAAACATTCTTAAAATAAAAAATAAAAAAGAGTTTGAGCGACTGTGTTGACCACAAGGCCAGATGTAGAGGAGATCACCTTTGGACTGGTCAGTATCATAGTAATCCCAGGACAGGTCAGCCTTGGTCGGAGTCTCTGCTCCACTGTCAGTCAGCTCACCGGTCAACTTATCGCTGTCCACATCAGACTTGTTCTCCAGTGTGTCAGAGTCTGACCATTATCAATTGTTACATGAACGAATAACAGAAAGGAGAAACCAGCAGCTAAATTCAAAACACAATTTAATTATATATACAATATTTTACAGAGATGGTTTACGATATCTAAAGTAATTGGTGGTGGTACAAGACTAGTACGATGATTTAAAGTGTTACTTATCTGTATGCGAATGTCCTGGTATAATCCTTGATCCTTCCAGGTTTCAAATTAACAATAATCACAAATCCACAAGGAAATTGAATGTCCACCGATGATTTGTAAAGTTCCAGGCAATATGAATAAATCCACACAAAGTGTTGTAATAATCCACAGATAAAGTCACAATAGCTCTCCCAATAGAATCTTATATGGCGCTGTACAATTCTTGATATGTCTTATTACAGGTCTCATTACAGTTCTGATTAGCCTTGGACAGCTGGAGTATATATAGCTAAACCGTAATTCAAGAATATTGGAGAACCTTCTACTTCTAGAAATATCTAACTAAAAACAGTAAACAAGTAAACACACATAACTTTCTGGAAATAGATCATTCTAGATCTCTACTTAAAATCAACATGTTTACAAACATATTTGTTTATACATGATTATATTCTAGAAAGTTCTATAACCTAAATCAATGATATGACCTTCATAGGATGTATTGATAAAAAAAGCTATAGGAGTTATCTCCCTTATCTCATAACTACATGTATTTAGTGTCATACATAACACAATGAATGCTCTATCAGTATTTGATATCTCACCAACCATCACTAACCCTAATCTGGTCAAAACCATGCTATGTTCCCAAAACTTCAAATGTGATAGGGATATGTAGCCATCATTCTTCATAGAAATTCATATTACCTCTTTAAATTGGTACTGAGCGACCTCTATCAAAATTTATTAACCTCCCTTCTGATGCCCATCTTTTCTAGCTTAAATTTTTAGATAACGTAAAATGGATTTAAAATTAACTAACTTTTTCAAAATTTTAAAGATGCTCCACCACCAACAGACCATAAACGATACTCATCATTTGAACTACAATTGGTGTTTAATTGTGTACATATATATGTCTATTTAACACAAAAAATAATATAAATAATTTATTTGCCTTTGGTGCATGAGCAATTAGCACTTCATTCCATATAAGACATAGTGCCACAGAATGTGTTCAGGATGCAGTTAATCATTTTTAGTATTTTTATCTTGAAAACAATTAGAAGCTCACACTTTTCAATGGTGGTAATGGTGTAAATAAAGTAACTTTTGTAACCGAAGAAAAGTACTAAATGGCCTGCTCCTGTATTTGATTGAGAAAAAATACTGTTTGTCAGCGATGGAGTATCTTTAAAGTTTGACCAAAAAATTAACAAATAAAATAATTATAATTCAACCCCAAAAATACTTATTACCATAATTGTAAAAGTACAGCAAGGCTTGTACAAGTTTGGTTTAGATTGTACATGTACCATAATTGATAATTACATCATAAAGGGCCATAACTCTATTAAAAAATACCATAAACTAAACTTGTCATAAAACTAAATTTTAAATTACTGCCGTTGAATATTTAATAGGAAAATGTTAGGCATTATAATCCAGATTCAGAGTGTGTTTATCAGTACACTACATTAATGTACAGTACATGCATATATTATCTACTTACATAAAGATCACGTCAGAAAGTTGTACATGCATTGTTAATTACAGAGGAAGTACACCTGATTCATAGTTTGTTTACATCATAATATAAATATTTATTGCAAAAACCTTTATTCATAACATGATTTCCTCCCATTTAGATTCATGATGAAATGATACTACAAGCCTTTTGTCTGAATTAAAATGAATACAGCAAAACACATCTTAAACAAACTCATGGATGAACTTAGAATTGTTTTTCATTCACCCAAAAGTGTTTCATTGTCTTGTACAGTGTATTATGTTATTATTAAGACATTGTAACACACAAAACTATTCTTTTTATTTGTGTCATCACATTTAAAACTTTAGACATGCAGGCAAAATGTAACTGAAATCAGTTTAAAATAAAGGTTTTAGCAGATTACATGCTTCGTATATAGAAGTAGATACTTATCACATATACATGTACTATCGCCATACTTATATTAGTGACATCAGTCACACTTAGAACACAACAGGATTCACAATGAATAACATTGCTGATTTCTTTATAAACACAATTATCAAACCTTGCATTCTTTGATGGTCCGAGTTGTTAAAAAAAAAGGGGGGGGGAATCTCAAAGAAATCCAATAGCAATGATTTTATAACTGGGTCTTTATTTCTCACTAATATAGGTATGCGACAGTATAGATCTGATAAACAGTGGTCAGAGCTAAGCAAGAGCTGTATACATGTATGTTCAGTCATATAAAATGTATTGTATAAATATTTACGATCAGCATGCAGAGATAATACACATATGTACAAATATGGAGTAAATAGACTAAACATATCTAAGTCAAATACAGAGAAAAGTCATCCATATTATACATAATAAACCAATCAAAATTAACAGCATCCATTGTAAATTAGATAAATTAAAAGTACGTTAATATATAAAGACAATTACAGATGAATGCCATAAGAACAAAAGTTGTCTCCCTTCTCACACTTTATGACAAGGAATTGACAATTATTTTGGAAGTTAAGGAAATCATTACACTATTAGTTACATAAAATAGCACAGATATCTTTTTAGTGTGAGTGAATTTTGGTGGGATAAGGAAGATATATTATCTTTATTAGATATAAGTTAATATCAGATGTAAAAATACAACAAACTCTCATCATTCCAGGAACAAGTTTATAAACAAGTTGGATTGGTAAGAATTCGAGTGTATCAGGTGTTAAAATACATGGTCATTTTCATTTATACAGTTTGACTGGTTGGACCTAGTCATTTGTGACAAACACCTCATAGGCTCCTATCAAAATCTGCTGGTCCTTCAGGATTTATACATTAAAAGATAATTATTACAAGCAGTCCAACAAGGCCAACTGAATAAATGATAATGATCACCATGGCATACAAATGATTTCAAACTTCACTCAATTTACATGTACCTGAACATCTAATTAACAAAACCTTTAGATCTTCCACATGCTAATTAACACTATCCTTGTATGCATGATGAGCAATTTTTTAAACCCTTACAGTTTTACAATTGTTATCTTTTTTTACCAGAAAGTCTGGTCTGTAGACAACCTCTCCCTTAAAAACATCTTTGGTATAGGTACAAATTGAGTGAGATCTGGCATCAGGATTTATAGAAATATTACAATGGATAGGCAGGGTTAATATAATGAGTCCTAGATTGGGATAATGGAGGAGGATAATATACAGAGAGCATTGACAGCTTATATCTTATCACATCCAAGGTCATCAAACACAGTCTTTCATTTAATAAATTTCATTTATTTTATTTAATATTTTTGTTAAAAGCTATCACAATTCCAAAAATCTTAAACAGTATTACATTTTTTAGTAGAAAGGTATTCTCAAACTTCATACTTTATAGCAAAAAACATTATTTGTCAGTTTGATTTTATTTTACATGAATCACAGTATTTTAATTTGTCAGTAATTTTCCAAAGGGAGATAACTTACCGGATTGATAAACTAGAGCATCTTTAAATGTGTTCTCGAAATCTTCAGTCCTGATTGTTTCTGTGTCGCTGGCCTTCAGGTTGTCTAGGTAACCACCTTCAATTAAAAAAAAGGTTTACATAACAATCTAAAAATACAGTGTAGTTGGGTTTTTCATATAAATATCACAATGTGTTTATATTCTGTCTATTACAGAGTTATCTCCCTGATGTGACGGTATCGTTAGAGTTCATTATTTTTGTGAGTAAAACCAACATTGATTTCTCTGAAACATATCATGTTATGATCTATGACATGAAGTCACAAATCATTACCTTCATCCAAGGGCAGATAACTCTGTAATATGCCAAGGATGAATACAACTTAGCTTACGAATGTATATAAGTCTGAATAATCCCCTCCAAAAAATAGAGTTGAAACCTTGTTTTTTTTACATTCAGAGACCTTATTTCTGCAATCACATCCCAGAACTTATTATTTTATAATCACTTCCAGTAAAGTTAATTGATAAAGATATTGATGTTCAAGCATAGTTTGCCTTCAGACATTCTAGTCTGGAGTGAAATAGCCAGTATACTGGTATACAAGTACACTAGAGACCATCATTATTGATTTTCACAGCTAATTAAGTACAAAATCTTACAAGGAAATCTTCAATCATGTATAAATAATATTACAACAGTAGAGGATTTATAATCCACTGTAGGAGTATAACATTATAGGCTGCCAAAACAATAACACTGGCTCCAGTTTCATCAACATACTAAAAAATAATTCCTTAATCTAAAATTCTTCCTAGGAAACCATTACAGAAGTTAATGAAAAAATCTGATTATTACTTCCGTGTGTTTAAGTTTAGGATGTTGATGAAACTGAGCCATGAGAAGGTTCTGTGTTTCCCATGAATGATACCAGGTAAATAATAAGCTCTCAAATACAACACGTTACAGTGATAAAACAAGGAATGGTGTGTAGATGTAGTGATAGAGAGTCATACAGAAGCAAAACACAGACTTTAACACAGGGGTAGAAAACTTCCCAGTTCAGAACAACAAAGCGATTTTTGTATAGCTTTCCCAAGATCTGAAGTTGTCCTATACTTCCTTACAATAAAAGGAAGGTTAAAATCACAACATACACCTTAAACTGAATCTCGGTTCAAGGAGAAAGTCTCCATCTTAGGTATTCCTAGCTCTGTCCTATTTTCTGAACTTTTTGTACATTTCCGATTATCAGCGTCCCTTCCTCTGATAAGCACCCTTCCCCTCTCCTGGAGGAGTTGAAGTTATATAAGCCCCCCTCCCATTCCATGGATTTATCATTGTTTTATAACTGTGTGATGCTTACAACATCATCATTGTATTCCATATTACATGAACTTGCTAGTCTTTCACATGTGAAAGATGCTCAAAAAAAATGTTTTATAAATTATAGTAATTTTGACCCCTCCCTCGGGGGAAATTTAAGACCTCAGGACAATGAAAGTCATAATTTTTGTGAAGGACCTTAAGACCCGTCTATCTATGAAAAGGATTTGATTCTGCCACATCTGTGAGTGGAGAAGAAGATTTTTGAAATTTTAGTCAATTTTACCCATTTTGGCCCCTCCCACACACCCCTTGGGGGAAGGGGGTCATAAAACTCACAATTTTGATTGGCTTTATGGCTTAGAAGGGTTGTGCAAAATTTTATTGAATTTGCTTCAGTAGTTTTGGAGAAGAGGTCAAAGATGTAATTGTTTACAAACAAATGATAAACCATTCCAGCCGATGGACAACGATGGACAAATGGCACTTAGTAGAATAGGTCACTTGAGACTTAATTTCAGGTGACCTAAACATCTTAAAAACAACAAAGTATATTCTCAATGCACTTCAGTATTCAATTCATTCTGAGACAGTTACATAAATTTAAAGCCTGCAAGAAAATCAGATTCCTCAATGCTATTAAATATTTGAGTGAAAGGGTGAGATTCCAAAATGTGTGATTTTCTGTTAAATCTAAGAAGGCTGTATGTAAAATATTGAAGTGTGTGGTGAAATTGACAGAAAAAATCTAGGGCATGAAAGAATAATGGATTGTTGAATGACAGAACTCAGTGCAATTATATGAGCGAAAGGGTGAGATTCCAAATTGTAATATTTATATAAATATTGATTAATATTGATACAAAATAGTAATTCATAAATTATGAGAGAATGAAATAAGAATGTTGCATATGTATCTGTATTTGCTGATTACTGAATAAAAATATATTTAGAAAGAAAAAAAAAAGATTCCGGTGGGAGATTCCACTGATGTTATTTTTCTTTTCCACAACTTTTGAATTTTGAATTTTATGAAAATGGCAACACAAGTAAAGTTTATATAATATAAAAATATAGAAAAGCTTTCATATTGATAGGAAAACAACAAATTTTTGTATTTTGTGAATTCTTCATACACTCTAGTTCTTTGTTCAGTTTGATAAGATCTCAGACTAAAAACATCTGTTGTATATAATGATATAATGTTAAAATGACCAGTGTAGTCTGTATAGTCTGATGTTAAACACATTCAATCTCTATTGTTTATAATGATATAATGTTAAAATGACCAGTGTAGTCTATATAGTCCACTGTTAAACACATTCAATCTCTATTGTTTATAATGATATAATGTTAAAATGACCAGTGTAGTCTATATAGCCCACTGTTAAACACATTCAGTCTCTATTGTTTATAATGATAAAATGTTAAAATGACCAGTATAGTCTATATAGTCCACTGTTACACACATTCAGTCTCTATTGTATATAATGATATAATGTTAAAATGACCAGTGTAGTCTATATAGTCCACTGTTAAACACATTCAGTCTCTATTGTTTATAATGATATAAAGTTAAAATGACCAGTGAAGTCTGTATAGTTCACTGTTAAACACATTCAGTCCCTATTGTATATAATGATATCAAGTTAAAATGACCAGTGTAGTCTATATAGTCCACTGTTAGATACATTCAGTCCCTATTGTTTATAATGATATAATGTTAAAATGACCAGTGTAGTCTATGTAGTCCACTATTAAACACATTCAGTCTCTATAGTTTATAATAATATCAAGTTAAAATGACAAGTGTAGTCTGTATAGTCCACTTTTAAACACATTCAGTCCCTATTGTTTATAATGATATAATGTTAAAATGACCAGTGTAGTCTATGTAGTCCACTATTAAACACATTCAGTCTCTATAGTTTATAATGATATCAAGTTAAAATGACCAGTGTAGTCTGTATAGTCCACTGTTAAACACATTCAGTCTCTATTGTTTATAATGATATCAAGTTGAAATGACCAGTGTAGTCTCTATAGTCCACTGTTAAACACATTCAGTCTCTATTGTTTATAATGATATCAAGTTAAAATGACCAGTGTAGTCTATATAGTCCACTTTTAAACACATTCAGTCTCTATTGTTTATAATGATATCAAGTTAAAATGACCAGTGTAGTCTATATGTAGTCCACTATTAAACACATTCAGTCTCTATAGTTTATAATGATATCAAGTTAAAATGACCAGTGTAGTCTGTATAGTCCACTGTTAAACACATTCAGTCTCTATTGTTTATAATGATATAATGTTAAAATGACCAGTGTAGTCTATGTAAGCCACTATTAAACACATTCAGTCTCTACAGTTTATAATGATATAATGTAAAAATGACCAGTGTAGTCTATATAGTCCACTGTTAAACACATTCAGTCTCTATTGTTTATAATGATATAATGTTAAAATGACCAGTGTAGTCTGTATAGTCCACTGTTAATCACATTCAGTCTCTATTGTTTATAATGATATAATGTAAAAATGACCAGTGTAGTCTATATAGTCTGATGTTAAACACATTCAGTCTCTATTGTTTATAATAATATAATGTTAAAATGACCAGTGCAGTCTATATAGTCCACTGTTAAACACATTCAGTCTCTATTGTTTATAATGATATAACGTTAAAATGACCAGTGTAGTCTATATAGTCCACTATTAAACACATTCAGTCTCTATTGTTTATAATGATATAACGTTAAAATGACCAGTGTAGTCTATATAGTCCACTGTTAAACACATTCAATCTCTATTGTTTATAATGATATCAAGTTAAAATGACCAGTGTAATCTATATAGTCCACTGTTAAACACATTCAGTCTCTATTGTTTATAATGATATAATGTAAAAATGACCAGTGTAGTCTGTATAGTCCACCGTTAAACACATTCAATCTCTATTGTTTATAATGATATAACGTTAAAATGACCAGTGTAGTCTATATAGTCCACTATTAAACACATTCAGTCTCTATTGTTTATAATGATGTAACGTTAAAATGACCAGTGTAGTCTATATAGTCCACTGTTAAACACATTCAGTCTCTATTGTTTATAATGATATAACTTTAATATGACCAGTGTAGTCTATATAGTCAACTGTTAAACACATTCAATCTCAATTGTTTTTAATGATATAACGTTAAAATGACCAGTGTAGTCTATATAGTCCACTGTTAAACACATTCAGTCTCTATTGTTTATAATGATATAATGTTAAAATGACCAGTGTAGTCTATATAGTTCACTGTTACACACATTCAGTCTCTATAGTTTATAATGATATAACGTTAAAATGACCAGTGTAGTCTGTATAGTCCACTGTTAAACACATTCAATCTCTATTGTTTATAATGATATAATGTAAAAATGACCAGTGTAGTCTATATAGTCCGCTGTTAAACACATTCAGTCTCTATTGTTTATAATGATATAATGTTAAAATGACCAGTGTAGTCTGTATAGTCCACTGTTAAACACATTCAGTCTCTATTGTTTATAATGATATAATGTTAAAATGACCAGTGTAGTCTGTATAGTCCACTGTTAAACACATTCAGTCTCTATTGTTTATAATGATATAATGTTAAAATGACCAGTGTAGTCTATATAGTCCACTGTTAAACACATTCAGTCTCTATTGTTTATAATGATATAATGTTAAAATGACCAGTGTAGTCTATATAGTCCACTGTTAAACACATTCAGTCTCTATTGTTTATAATGATATAATGTTAAAATGACCAGTGTAGTCTGTAAAGTCCACTGTTAAACACATTCAGTCTCTATTGTTTATAATGATATAAAGTTAAAATGACCAGTGTAGTCTATATAGTCCACTGTTAAACACATTCAGTCCCTATTGTTTATAATGATATAATGTTAAAATGACCAGTGTAGTCTATATAGTCTGATGTTAAACACATTCAGTCTCTCTTGTTTATAATGATATAATTTTAAAATGACCAGTGTAGTCTGTATAGTCCACTGTTAAACACATTCAGTCTCTATTGTTTATAATGATATAACGTTAAAATGACCAGTGTAGTCTGTATAGTCCACTGTTAAACACATTCAGTCTCTATTGTTTATAATGATATCAAGTTAAAACGACTGATGTTAATCCTATAATCCACTTTTAAACCGTTCAGTCTTTATTATCCTCTGGATAATCCTCGTAGAATAATCTGTGATTAAGATTTGTCAAAAAGTCATTGAATACCACCAGTGGTCATTCTCAATTTATAGCACATGACCAATGGTCAATCTCACAGTCATTGACCATTCGAATATCCCAGCCATTCTACATATCTTAACCATCACCTTATGTAACTATGTGAAAATATTTTATTTCACTCAGTTTTTTAATAAGTTTATTTCGAGAGCAGCAACTCTAAACCAGAATTAAACTCTATTTTAAATTTGCACAGAATGGTCCAACCAAATTTTGTTACAAAATTTTATTTTCAGATAATCTCCCTCCACGTTTTTAAAAGAATTGTCCGATAAAAAAGCCAAACAGGTGGAGTGTGATATTTTTATAATAATAGCTCAATACATTTTCCTAAAGAAAGAATATCTAGTTTTTTATGGCAGTGTGCCATTCATTTATATCACAAGATGGAGTTGTCCAGCTCAATTTTGATACAAGGTTTATTCTCACGATCATGAAACAATATTGGAAATGTTTAGACATAGCCAATCAGAAATGGCATTTCTTTTTGTCTTAACTAAATTTGAACTTTTAAAAATGTTTCATGATCTTGACGTCTGGTATTTTACTGTGTCTCATTATTTCCAAAGCACCAAACGCTTTCGTGTAGCCCCGATACCATGCCTGACCAGTAACATACTCCATAGTACAACCACACATATACTGACCTTTACGGCTCGCTGTCACAATACAAACACGCACATATTCAACAGTTAATTAAATGTGAAATTTAAGGAATCATAATGGATCGGGAAAGTAGGCAGAGAGTTATCATTTATAAAGGTTTGCCTTAAAGCACTACGTCAATACTTATTTAAATGTCCCACCAATGAGTCTATAATAGGGACTGTTGTAGCTCTAGCCGTCTTTTCCTTAACATTCCTTAATTTAGGTAAATTCCTTCAAATAATTTTCCTTGTAAGAAAGCATGACAGAATTTACGAAAAAAATTTTGGGTGAAGAACCTTCTTTCAATTTTGTAAAGACTTGCTTGAACCATTTAGATTTAAAAGAATTTTTTTCTGAAGTTAAAAAATATTGTTTAAACTGGACCATGGAGAGTTTACACATTAGTCCACTTATTACATTAATTCTATTATTTGTTTTTTTATGATTACACATTATAAACACTTGTATGTAGCATACATATTTATTAATTCCAGTTCATTCCAAACGAATATGCTGTTTATTTGCCTATTTTCATCTGAAAAATCACCTAAAGTAAATAAGGGTACTGAAAACACAGAAATTTATGGGAGGAGTAATTTTCGTAAAAGGCTTAATTTTCTACAGTACATTAAGTTTTGTGAATATAATAAAATATATTACAGAAAGCTTAAAGATATACGCATTGCGAAAATAACACTGCTATGAAGTGTTTACTCTTGCAAATTTAAAGCATTCACGAAAATATCCATACTTACAGTATTCCTCTGAACATTGATACCATGATATATCTCACTATCACAGTGCTCTTACAACAGCATTGATACTCTTCACAAAGTTTACCTAACTATGTCAGAAGTAATAGAATGTATCCACCTGCACGACACTCACCTTTCTTTTTTCGTAGAATGGCCTTGAACTTGGCATCTACTTGCTGTGCAGTTACGGAGTCAAGGTCGCTTGGGGCTCCTGTCTTTTTACCATCGTCTGTGAAATGTTCACATGTAGCCATGTTAGTTATCCAATCATAAACACAAATACAGAATTATCTGATGAATTTGATTCTCACATCCTACAAATCAACCTGGAATATAAACCTCTCCTTGGACAAACTTCACTACAAAGATGAATGGAATGATGAACTCTTGTGAACCTCTGAGACAAAATATTAAAATAAGTCCGAGTAATAGACTCTGATAGACTGTTGTTCCAGTAAAGTTGTTGTACCAACACCTCTAAATAACCGATATTGATACATCATATTGGCTGATTGAGGTGGTATACACTATATAAATAAGATCTCAGTATTAACAATAGAACTTCACAGATCATCCAATCTCTGTAATCCGGTCAAGTTTATAAACAGTCAAAAAAGAAATAAAACTTAGTGCCAAGTTTTAAAGGTCACACAAGGTAAAACAGCTCGACACAACCATGTCACGGCACTATCACAAATCGGGATGCACAGAATCAGGTTTTTTCTTTATATCTTCCGTCAGCTTTCACAAATCCATTAAAAGTTTCACAAATTTACACATGATATACGCAAACACATATTTTCAATTTGTACACAAATCAATAGTACATGTATTAAATTCCTTGTGTATAAGCATATCCAAATATTCAGAATAACATTGACTGTAGCCTATAGCCAAGACCCACAAATCCACTCTGCAGAGATTTTAAATGTAGATTTATACATGGCTTGGTGAGTTGTATGTGGCTTGCTTTTAGTCTGTGAAATATCTATTTGTAAATGAACAAACAGCAGTACACCACAACAGCTATAGAAGTGAGAGTAAGGTTTATAGATTATATAAGTACGGATTAGAGATGTAATACCTTCTCTATACCCAATACACAAATCTATCAGTCAAATATCTTATAACATGTCGTATCAACAGAGGTGTTAGGGGTTCTGTAAAGAATTTATCATAGAGGATGTAAAATATTCCCTGATCATTCAAACAAAACTTTTTATCAAGATATCAACAGAGATGTACAGCACTTCTATAAAAATATTATCTTAGAGGATGTGAAATATTCCCTGATCAGTCAAATAAAACTCTAAATAAATATACCAACAGGGGTGTATTCAAAATCTCTCTCTGAGGAAGCTGTCCTTGATCAGATACCAAACACTCAATTTTTACCAAATACCAGACTTGTGGGTATATACTGTAATACTGTATACCTGGTTAAATTTCATAGGTGTAAAATTTCACGATTTACTGTTTGGAACATATTTGCAGGGGATTATTTTCGCAACTTCGTAACTGTAATTCATAATGACAGGCTATGATAGTTAAACCACGATTTAGATATATTTCATGAGGTATTGATTTTCGTACATTTGAATGGATCTGCAAATTTATCCAAATTGAAGCCCTGCGAATATTAACAACTATTCAGTAACAAAGTAATCCAAATATTAAAGAGTAAAAATACTGTACAGACATTTGATACCAAGTATTCTTTCCCTATAGTCAGAAATAGTTAAAAAAAAAATATTTGTTCTAAAGTCAAATTTTGAATTAAAACATGTGATTATAGAAGAAACCTTGAAAACAATTTCTTTATCATTTGGTATGAATACTTTAACATCTTATTAAAAGCCAGGGTCAATTAAGGATATGCCAGGTCTAGGGGTGGAGGGGCGCTAGAGAAAAGCTCGGGCAACCGTAAGTCAGTTCCACATGGGATTTGAACTCTGTGCAGGGATTATGGTAATATGTCGGTGTATCTGAACCACTCGGCCATCACACCTTTTTACTAATTAGTATGGTAATTTGATGTCAGTTTCTGTTTATTTCTATTGATATAATAAATGTACAATGGAGCAAGAGTGGTAATCCTAACAATTAGAGGTTTTAGGAAACTATAACTGACCACAGATTCTACTTGGAATACAAGGAAAACAACCAAGATTTGACTTGAATCATTGTAAATGTATCAAATGTAAAATTTTAGATTTGATACTGAAAACATGTGTATAGCATCAAAGGTAAGATACATGATAACAGGTGAGAGTGGTCTACAGAACAGTATCTTAGTAAGCAGTGAGGAGATAGACCGGGTATGTGGGCTATTTGTGTGTCAATACTAGACATGTGAACAGTGTATCTCTACAGGTAAATTAACCCCGCCGTTCTATAGATTTCTGATAACATATCATGTCCAATCTGGTAAACTGATTCCTAATATTGGTCAAGTTTGGATCAATGGTAAACAAGTTTGGGGAACCAGCAATTCAGCTCTTACACTTAACTTTAATAGTAATATGGCCCAAATTAAATTAAGTATTTTCTTTTTATTATCATTGAGCTTATTTATGCTGGGCATAATACCATTGCCGGATCACTTCCTTATATATCCTTACCATAAAGAGACATAACTCTACCCTGGAACCTCTCATTCTCTAAGGATGCTGATTCTAACCATTTATGCTCCATGCAACCAAATGTTCTGCTGATACCACGCCTCAACATCAGTTTTAAGTCCAAAAAAGTCTTAAGTTTAGACTTGGCCAATTAAGATGACGTTACAAAAAGTTAAGTCATTTTTGATAGGCTAATTCTAAACTTCTGTCTAAGATTTATTCCTGATCCTGGAGCCAGCTGTTCTATAATGGATCAGAAGTCTAGGATCATCAGTGCAAGTTCTATATACAATCTATACAGACTTTTGGCCTTCAGTATAAGTTCTATGAGAAGTCAGATTTTTTACCGTCACTATAATGATCTGTGGTAACTGCTCCGACATCACTATATATTTCCGCCGTTCCATTGATGCGAGGGAGGTCTCCTCCCTCGGACAGGTTGTCATGGATACTAGCTGTCCCTAGGCCAGTGTCTGTACCGTCTTTACTGGACACACTCTTGTGAGAGCCACCTGTGATATAAGTATATAAATATCACATCTCACATCAATGTAACAGGGATGTGATTGATGCAATCAGCAAAGGGAGGAAAGCCGTCAACTAATGAGAAGAACTTCCTCACCCGTGTTAAAAAATGTCTTTTTTAGATGTGTCAGATCACATTATTTGTTTCTCATTGATATTATCCAATCAGAGGAAATCCTTTGAAAAGAGGAAGAATCACATCCCTGATGTGAATATTCTTGTTTTAATTTTATCCTTATACCTGTGTACAATACACAAAAGACAATTTTCATAACCCATTAGCATTAAGGATTATTGGAAGCAGATCTTCAGCATAAAGAATGTTGTTAACTTGGAGTTTTTTTTAACTGTTTGATGACAAAACCCTTTTTACTTTATACAATACTTTTAATAACTTCAAAGTTCAGAAGATCAAACTGCATTGATATCTACAACAAAGTTATAGAAATTAAAACAAAATGTCAAGAGAAGAAGTCAATCATAGCAATAGTCCAAAAACCCAGAGAAATACCCCCATTCCCCTTCCTCTACCCTTCTTCCTCCCTAACTATCCCAAAGCCCCCTAATTATAACCCATCTCCACCCCTTCACCCTTCTTCTCTCCCAACTCTCTCAAACCTCCCTGATACTGACCTGATCGAGAACCATCAGAACTTTTGGACCTTGCCCCAGGCTTCCGCAGCACTGTACTCCCTGTGGTTGAGCTCTTCAACACAAAAAAGTTTTTTTTTATAAAATTGATTCTTTTCAAGTGACATTCTAATATTCTATATGTTTCGCTATTTGTTAAGGGGCTAATCTTGTCCTACCTCAACTCAGTCTTCAATTTTCATTTTGATACTGAATACATGTGTACTTGTCTAAACCGTGTGCCATCAGGACCAGCATATTTGGCCAAAATGACCAGGTTTCTGGATTATGCACGTTATAAATTATGAAGGAAAATTTCAATTAATATGAACCACACAGGTGTACACAGACAAGGTTTGATTTGGGCGAGTTACACTGTATAAATATTTACAGTAAAATACAGATAAGTAAAGGAAATGTATTATAATGCAACAATTCATCCACTATATTAAATTTAAGAGCATTTGAAACAGGTTCTACCAGAGAAATCTTACCGACTGAGATCTACCAAGGGAGGACAACTCTGCATCGATCTTGTCCAGAATGACATTGACGGGGTCGAATGTGTGACCATTCAGTGTTTTTGCCATGATGATAGCTTTCTGCTTCTTCTTGGTTACATCATCATTCTCAGCCTCAGAAATCCCTACAAACAGAAATAAATCTAGTTTATATAGCCTTACTTTACCTATCAGCCTCAGAAATCCCTACAAACAGAAATAAATCTAGTTTATATAGCCTTAACCTCTCAGTCTCAGAAATCCCTACAAACAGAATAAATCTGGTTTATATAACCTCAACCCCTCAGCCTCAGAAATCCCTACAAACAGAATAAATCTAGTTTATATAACCTCAACCTCTCAGTCTCAGAAATCCCTACAAACAGAATAAATCTAGTTTATATAGCCTTAACCTCTCAGTCTCAGAAATCCCTACAAACACAATAAATCTAGTTTATATAGCCTTAACCTCTCAGCCTCAGATATCCTTACAAACAGAATAAATCTAGTTTATATAGCCTTAACCTCTCAGCCTCAGAAATCCCTACAAACAGAATAAATCTAGTTTATATAGCCTTAACCTCTCAGCCTCAGAAATCCCTACAAACAGAATAAATCTAGTTTATATAGCCTTAACCTCTCAGTCTCAGAAATCCCTACAAACAGAATAAATCTAGTTTATATAGCCTTAACCTCTCAGCCTCAGAAATCCCTACAAACAGAATAAATCTAGTTTATATAGCCTTAAGCTATCAGCCTCAGAAATCCCTACAAACACAATAAATCTAGTTTATATAACCTCAACCCCTCAGCCTCAGAAATCCCTACAAACAGAATAAATCTAGTTTATATAGCCTCAACCTCTCAGCCTCAGACAGTCCTATGGTTCACATAATAGGCAATTTTCGGCATATATTCCTGACTTATACCTATGGGTATGCAGGCTTTTTAGCAAGGATTTTTAACCAAATATATTTTGGTCCAATGGACCACTTTCGATTCTCCATTAAAACGACTACCTATCTCCAGCCTGTACAGTATACCCTGTAAGACAACACAAAGTAGAATGTACATTTGTACCATCTGTGGTTTGTCAACAACCGTACTATTGGTGGCACTGTTTACAAACAGCAAAATACCTATACCTGTGTGTGATGCTATCATCAATGTTGATGATTTTGGTTAATTATCTTAATCAAGCTTTTTTTTCTAAATCTATAATTATTACCGTTGACAAGTAAGTTTGGTTCTTATTTGAAATTGTAATTTTTCGTTGATTTTGAGTTCTGTACAAACACCATAGACTGGCTGCCATCTTGGGTGCTTGGGGGGATTTATTTTCTGGTTATATGAATTGGTGATGAGACAGGATGGGTTGTAGACCTCTCCTTCCAACGAAGGCATAAAATGGGTATACCCACCCTCTCACATTCTTTTTACAACATCTAGTTTGTTCCTGTGTTACTGTACCTGTGGCTGATCCCGATCTGACCCCGTCCTCATCACTCCAGTCAGCTTCAGTAGGAATTATACTGGCCTTAACCATACCATTCTGTAAAACACAACAGGTATAACACATAAAACAGAGAAACAAAACAAATTCTAAACATGGTCAAAACACACAGGTGAATGACCACAACCTACCCACAGCTGCACTTCCTCATTAAGGAAAATTTCTCCATCTCTAAAATCCAATAATTCACCATTAAGTTAATCAGTTGTACAATTTATCAATATTCAAATCACTTACTTCCTCTAAAAACACTTGTGTATGTTGCAGAATTTAAAACCACACTGAAATATGTGGATTGTGATAATTAATGTTCCAGTTTTTCTAGTCTGAACAAGTTTAACTACATCCCACTTTTATGTCAAACCATGTGAAGCTTAACAATATCTGACATCTAATTTTATTGAATGAATTACCAGATAGAAAAAAATATTTTTATATTCATACGGAGCATGAAGGACACAATGTAATTTTATTATTTTGTTTGTTTGTTTTTCGGTTTTTTTTTAATTATTATTACCGTACTTTATTTTCCTAGTACAGAAATTATTGTAAATAATAGCCATGTGTTTGTAAGTTTAAATACAGTTAAGATAACCAAACTGTTATAAAGAGTAGATGAAATGTGAGATGTACACTAACACTAATTAAAGCCGAGACATTTTATACCAGACCTTGGAAATAAATCAGGTGTCTGTAATTATCCCTGGGTCCCACAAACATTTATAGAATTCTACTTCAAATGAATTTAAATTCCCTCTATTTTTCTACTACTTAATGCCTTGAGTAGAAACTAAGAAAAAGATTAATCTTTCAGTCAATCTGTTAAGGGGATCCAAACCACCAGTGTATTCAATTCTATTTAAGGTCTATGAATTTTAAAATTTCTTTTTCAGAACATTTGCAGATGAATGTTATATTTCGTGAATTAAAAGACACACAAACCAATGGTTATTCATACACACAAACCAATGATTATTTTTATAAACATCATTGAATATTAATCTCAATAGTTCACGTACACACACAAATCAAAGAAAATTTCTTTAATATCAATCAATAAATCTGAACATTTCAATTAAGCATTTAACAATTTCTTATGTTATATTTTTTTTTATCTGTTAACGCAGGATGACAGGACCAATCCTGATTTGAACTAAAACTGAGGAAATTAATTTTTAGCGATATTAATTTGTCACAATCTGGGTTTCAGGGCGATGTATATATATATAAATCAACCATTTCTCAATATTTGGCTCATCAAATTTTCACAACCATAGCATTATTCCACAAAATCAAGTAAATATCAAACTTGTGAAAATAACCAACTCAACAGAATCTGGTAGCTCCCTTACTGGCAGGGTAATGATGGTAAACAAGACAACCACAACACAACAGACCAGTACATCTCTCAGCTATTCACAGTTAACACAAATCACCACAGGTAATGAGAATCTACCAACAGAGAGTGTATTACTATAGGCAATTACCTAGCTAACTTAAGCATTTGTACCATGGATTCTGAACGTTTTGGTAGAATATTGATAAGGTCACAACATTAATATCCCCCTGATAAATCACATGTTTACCGTCTTAATATTAAATATAAGGGTAGAGTAAGAGTTTATTAAAATAAATCTGGGTATAAAGTAATATTTGTGGGTCCATTCTGTGCTGATAAGATTGTATGTTATAAGTCTACACCAGACCAGGACCCACATCTTAAAGTGTCAGCTTTAATCATTTACTGAAAATTGATTTTCATTTCGAATACCTAATTTTTTTTTTTTAAATCTACTTCATTCACACTTATGAAAGACTGCTTGATTTAATTTGAATGAAGTTTAAACATCCTGAATGAAAATCTCAATTTAGATGTGTCATAAAGGTCTAATTCAGAAGTTTAAGTTGTTAATATTGATGTCTGATGTGTGTGGATTCTCATGGAGACTTCCAACAGATCATCCATTCTTTATCTGACAAATGTGCTAAATCATTGATACAGCATACTATCTCACAGTACACATCTCTATAGGACAGTGCTACACATCGGAAGTTTAATGAAGAAAACTTGTCTACCATCACAAAGTCAAGGCTAGCCTAGAGATGGCGACTAGGGCTAGAATGTCAGACAACTTAACCACTTAGTCTCCTTGGCCTAAAGGACCAAGAGGTGAACTCAGACCAGCGGTAGAATATCAGACACCTTAACCACTTAGCCTCCTATACCTAAAGGACCAGGAGGTGAACTCAGACCAGTGATGGAATGCCAGACACCTTAACCACTTAGCCTCCTTTACCTAAAGGACCAAGAGGTAAACTCAGACCAGCGGTAGAATATCAGACACCTTAACCACTTAGCCTCCTTTACCTAAAGGACCAAGAGGTGAACTCAGACCAGTGATGGAATGCCAGACACCTTAACCACTTAGCCTCCTTTACCTAAAGGACCAAGAGGTAAACTCAGACCAGTGATGGAATGCCAGACACCTTAACCACTTAGCCTCCTTTACCTAAAGGACCAAGAGGTAAACTCAGACCAGTGATGGAATGCCAGACACCTTAACCACTTAGCCTCCTTTACCTAAAGGACCAAGAGGTAAACTCAGACCAGTGATGGAATGCCAGACACCTTAACCACTTAGCCTCCTTTACCTAAAGGACCAAGAGGTAAACTCAGACCAGTGATGGAATGCCAGACACCTTAACCACTTAGCCTCCTTTACCTAAAGGACCAAGAGGTAAACTCAGACCAGCTTAGCATCTTTGTGGCCTAAAGGACCAAGATATGAATTAACTCAGGGCAGTGGTAGAATATCAGACACCTTAACCACTAAGTCTCCTTGGCCTAAAGGACCAAGAGGTGAACTCAAACCAGCGGTAGAATATCAGACACCTTAACCACTTAGCCTCCTTTACCTAAAGGACCAAGAGGTGAACTCAAACCAGTGATGGAATGCCAGACACCTTAACCACTTAGCCTCCTTTACCTAAAGGACCAAGAGGTAAACTCAGGCCAGTGATGGAATGCCAGACACCTTAACCACTTAGCCTCCTATACCTAAAGGACCAAGAGGTAAACTCAGACCAGTAATGGAATGCCAGACACCTTAACCACTTAGCCTCCTTTACCAAAAGGACCAAGAGGTAAACTCAGACCAGTGATGGAATGCCAGACACCTTAACCACTTAGCCTCCTTTACCTAAAGGACCAAGAGGTAAACTCAGACCAGCTTAGCATCTTTGTGGCCTAAAGGACCAAGATATGAATTAACTCAGGGCAGTGGTAGAATATCAGACACCTTAACCACTAAGTCTCCTTGGCCTAAAGGACCAAGTGGTGAACTCAGACTAGTGATAGAATACCAGACACCTTAACCACTTAGCATCTTTGTGGCCTAAAGGACCAAGATGTGAATTAACTCAGGGCCATGATAGAATATCAGACACCTTAACCACTTAGCATCCTTGTGGCCTAAAGGACCAAGATGTGAATTAACTCAGGGCCGTGATAGAATGCCAGACACCTTAACCACTTAGCCTCCTATACCTAAAGGACCAGGAGGTGAACTCAGACCAGCTTAGCATCTTTGTGGCCTAAAGGACCACGATGTGATTTAACAGTGGTAGAATATCAGACACCTTAACCACTTAGCATTCTTGTGGCCTAAAGGACCACCATGTGAATTAACTCAGGGCCGTGGAAGAATATCAGACACCTTAACCACTTAGCATTCTTGTGGCCTAAAGGACCACGATGTGAATTAACTCAGGGCCGTGGTAGAATATCAGACAACTTAACCACTTAGCATCCTTGTAGCCTAAAGGACAAAGATGTGAATTAACTCAGGGCCATGTTAGAATATCAGACAACTTAACCACTTTGCATCCTTGTAGCCTAAAGGACAAAGATGTGAATTAACTCAGGGCCGTGGTAGAATATCAGACAACTTAACCACTTAGCATCCTTGTGGCCTAAAGGACCACGATGTGAATTAACTCAGGGCCTTGGTAGAATATCAGACACCTTAACCACTTAGCATCCTTATGTGGCCTAAAGGACCACGATGTGAATTAACTCAGGGCCGTGGTAGAATATCAGACAATTTATTCTCTTGGCAAAACCACCAAGGGATGTTATGGTAGAGCAAAATTGAGGGAAAATGTCGAACATGTCTTCATCTATTCTGGTCTTTATTCATTCTTAGTTACAGTGCAGAATATGGTAGATAAAGACCCTACAAATAAATTAATACAACTTTTATATAACCTGTAGACTACTACACATACTCAGTTCTTCAAGCAATTCTATTGGTGGTGGTAAAATCTCAGACAACTGAACTATTCAGCCATCTTGACTGGGAACACAACATTAGGAGGGATATATCAGCAGGAATTTTGTCAGATCCCGTAGCTATTTCACTATTGCTTTCCCTCATCGAGCCCCGTAGAGCAGCTCTGATCCTCGACAAACATATGCCAAATTAGACAAAGTACTGGACTATAAGATTTTATTTTACAATGTATAACAGACGTCAAGTCATCTAGACCAGTAATGGTGGTAGAATAGTCTTTGGTCACTATCTTCCTGTCAAAGAGTCGACACTTTTCACATGTCTATGTTTTTGGGTATTCACCGATTCTGACGCCAGGTTGACAAAGGTTAAATGGCCACTCTATGTAAATATACAGCCTTTTTCACCTGACACGGTGACATGACAATCAGATTTAATCCACTAACAAATCGGCCAAGCTTGTTGTCTGCTGCTCGAGTAGTTTCACACAAAGGCGATTGTATCAACCTACCGGGGTTTGATAGCCAATATACAAATCTATATAGATATGTGATAGGATATTGTTAGGATTGCCATTTCACGGTCAAATCATTTATTCTGGTATTGATAATACTCTGAAACGGAACAAATTCTCAAGTCAACTCCTCTGGGTTAAATAAGTCTGAAAGATTATGGAAATATTTTACTTTCAACATTGTCGAGTTGAACAACTTGTTTGAACACATAAAGAAGCACTTTGTTCATTGATATCACATGAAAAGTAAAAATCTACAGCTGTACCTTCACTGGTACAGATTAGTAAGAATTACATTTTCACCAATAGTGGAAATGTATAAGACTGTCTTGGAGTTACATCAGACCAAGGAGACTTCCCTGTCCAGTCCAGTTTTGTTCCCCAAACATTACCACAAACTTCACTGAGACACAGGTATGTACCCCCTGTGTGGAATAAGTGACAGCCTAATAAAATAAATGATACAGAATCCCAATGTCTAACAGTGATCTTTGGAATGTAAACACCAGCTGATCCCAGATAAACATCAAACACAGATCCATATCTGTCGTAGGTATCAAAGTCTACATAGGTTAGGCAGGTTCAATTGTTTTTTTTAGTTGTCACCTTTTCAGTTTAGGCACAAAAACTATTTCATTGATATAATGAAATGTACTTCAGGTCTATAAGATTAAATGTGTTCCACATTTGAAAGTGAATAGATTAAGTGATATTGTGGATTGGGTATATAAGTGGGACAGACTATAAAAGTGGACACGGACAACAGGTATATCACAAATAATGTATAATACGAATGTGGAATTCCTCACTCTCAATTTTTTCAGACAATTTTTTATATGATAAAGATAAATGTAGCCACCAACAATCACTTTGATAGCATATTCAACAATTAAGTCAAGAGCTCCGCTCAACAATAAGCCCCCCTCTCTTTTCTATAGTCTTTTAGAACACGGGTCATGTCTGACTACAAGCCCCTTCTTACACTTCTGATTCTGTCTGCATGTGATTTTGCTATGAAAAACATTGATGTAGAGTGATAAATTTTTATTTTCAATAAAATAACTGAAACAATCACTCAAAAAATCACAGAATTTCCTCTTTCTAACTTAAATGGTTGATAATTGTGTTTGTTCACACATGTGAAGCTGTTATCATATTGGATATAAGGCTTACTATGTAAGCTGTAAGCTTACTGGACATAAGGCCTACTTTGTAAGCTGTAAGCTTACTGGACATAAGGCCTACTATATATAAGCTGTAAGCATACTGGACATAACCCCTACTATATATAAGTTGTAAGCATACTGGACATAAGGCCTACTATGTATAAGCTGTAAGCTTACTGGACATAAGGCCTATTTGTAAGCTGTAAGCTTACTGGACATAAGGCCTACTTTGTAAGCTGTAAGCTTACTGGGCATAACCCCTACTATGTATAAGTTGTAAGCATACTGGCTATAAGGTCTACAATGTATAAGCTGTAAGCTTACTGGACATAAGGTCTACTATGTATAAACTGTAAGCTTACTGGATATAAGGTCTACAATGTATAAGCTGTAAGTTTTGTGGTCATAAGGTCTACTATGTATAAACTGTAAGCTTACTGGATATAAGGTCTACAATGTATAGGCTGTAAGCTTACTGGATATAAGGCCTACTATGTATAAGCTGTAAGCTTACTGGACATAAGGCCTACTATGTATAAGCTGTAAGCTTACTGGACATAAGGTCTACAATGTATAAGCTGTAAGCTTACTGGGCATAAGGCCTACTAAGTATAAGCTGTAAGCTAACTGGACATTAGGCCTACTATGTATAAGCTGTAAGCTTACTGGATATAAGGCCTACTATGTATAAGCTGTAAGCTTACTGGATATAAGGCCTACTATGTATAAGCTGTAAGCTTACTGGGCATAAGGCCTACTATGTAAGCTGTAAGCTTATGTGATATAAGGCCTACTATGTATAAGCTGTAAGCTTACTGGACATAAGGTCTACAATGTATAAACTGTAAGCTTACTGGATATAAGGTCTACAATGTATAAGCTGTAAGCTTACTGGACATAAGGTCTACAATGTATAAGCTGTAAGCTTTCTGGTCATAAGGTCTACTATGTATAAGCTGTAAGCTTACTGGGCATAAGCCCTACTATGTATAAGCTGTAAGCTTACTGGACATAAGGCCTACTATGTATAAGCTGTAAGCTTACTGGACATAAGGCCTACTATGTATAAGCTGTAAGCTTACTGGACATAAGGCCTACTATGTATAAGCTGTAAGCTTACTGGACATAAGGCCTACTATGTATAAGCTGTAAGCTTACTGGACATAAGGCCTACTATGTATAAGCTGTAAGCTTACTGGACATAAGGCCTACTATGTATAAGCTGTAAGCTTACTGGACATAAGGCCTACTATGTATAAGCTGTAAGCTTACTGGACATAAGGCCTACTATGTATAAGCTGTAAGCTTACTGGACATAAGGCCTACTATGTATAAGCTGTAAGCTTACTGGACATAAGGCCTACTATGTATAAGCTGTAAGCTTACTGGACATAAGGCCTACTATGTATAAGCTGTAAGCTTACTGGACATAAGGCCTACTATGTATAAGCTGTAAGCTTACTGGACATAAGGCCTACTATGTATAAGCTGTAAGCTTACTGGACATAAGGCCTACTATGTATAAGCTGTAAGCTTACTGGACATAAGGCCTACTATGTATAAGCTGTAAGCTTACTGGACATAAGGCCTACTATGTATAAGCTGTAAGCTTACTGGACATAAGGCCTACTATGTATAAGCTGTAAGCTTACTGGACATAAGGCCTACTATGTATAAGCTGTAAGCTTACTGGACATAAGGCCTACTATGTATAAGCTGTAAGCTTACTGGACATAAGGCCTACTATGTATAAGCTGTAAGCTTACTGGACATAAGGCCTACTATGTATAAGCTGTAAGCTTACTGGACATAAGGCCTACTATGTATAAGCTGTAAGCTTACTGGACATAAGGCCTACTATGTATAAGCTGTAAGCTTACTGGACATAAGGCCTACTATGTATAAGCTGTAAGCTTACTGGACATAAGGCCTACTATGTATAAGCTGTAAGCTTACTGGACATAAGGCCTACTATGTATAAGCTGTAAGCTTACTGGACATAAGGCCTACTATGTATAAGCTGTAAGCTTACTGGACATAAGGCCTACTATGTATAAGCTGTAAGCTTACTGGACATAAGCCCTACTATGTATAAGCTGTAAGCTTACTGGGCATAAGGCCTACTATGTAAGCTTTGAGCTTACTGGATGTAAGGTCTACTATGTAAGCTGTAAGCTTACTGGACATAAGCCCTACTATGTATAAGCAGTAAGCTTACTGGACATAAGCCCTACTATGTATAAGCTGTAAGCTTACTGGACATAAGCCCTACTATGTAAGCTGTAAGCTTACTGGGCATAAGGCCTACTATGTATAAGCTGTAAGCTTACTGGATGTAAGGCCTTCTATGTAAGCTGTTAGCTTACTGGACATAAGGTCTTTTTACAGTATAACCTGATTATGTATAAAATACATTTAGGCCTTACTTTCGGTAACAAAACCCTTCCACTTAAAATCTCATCTTTTATTACCGGTAGAATACAGTAAAGTCTACAGTAAACCTGCTAGTAAAAAAAAAGTGTCTATAAAATTACATATTAAAGAATGTTGATATCGTTATTTTTCTGGTTATTTTCCTGCAGATAGACTAGGTCGAGACTGTTCGGAAGTCCCGGGTTCGGATCCCAGTCTGGCCGCTACATTTTCTCCTCTCCTGTTACATTCCTGCACAAAAATATGTTATTTTACATGTTGGTATAAAAAAATGGCATTTTATAAAAACAGCTTTGCTTCATGTACCTGAAGTGGTGTTGAGGCCATAATCCATGGATCTCTCCTATTGTCATATCCTCTGAATCTTCTAAACATTTAACACATCAAACTGTGGATCACCTTAAAAGTTTACTAATCAATGCTGTAAGCTAGTTTTAGTAAAATGAAATTAGCCTTTAACGATCAAATGCACTCTGAGAAGAGAACTTAAGTAAATCAGAATTTACAATAAAGTCTTTTTAATCTGATTTAATTCTAACTTACCACTAACACATGCTGTTCCTTACAACGGAGTGCTTTAACTGACCAATCATATGACTGACCGATCACAGAAGTCCGCTACCTCACAACACCAAACTGACCAATATCTACCTCAATAGTACTAAACTGACCAATAACACTGGACAACAGGAGAAATCTTACTACAGACCTGAAGGAAAGGTCAGAACTTTAAAACATAGACAGGCAGGACCAATAGAAAGAATCAATGGTTTTATTTATGACCCTTACCCCCAATAATTCAGAAAGTTCCACTATTAAATGCTTGAGAAGAGCCAAAATGGATTTTACATGGACCTTAAGAGGCAATTACATTGGCCTATTAAACACTGGGGATATAAGATTGCCTGTTATAAATAAACTCAAACAGGTATTTCATAGTTGTCGTCTTTAGACAGAAAAAACATTAAATGTAATATAAAATTGTAGGAATAGATTTTATTGCTGCTAATTTGCAGTGCTCTTCCTATACAACTGGACACGTCAGTGTAATTAAATTTCTCAAATTACCAATTTAAGGAAATATTAGGGCCAGTTTACTGTTTATTAAATACTTGTTATTATTGTTTACTTGGCTCCTAAAGTCTATTTCACTACCTTCACCAACAGGTAGGGGTCATGTAAGTAGCTATGGCAAATTTCTATCTCAACTTCAAACCGATAATGATAAGGCTTAAAATAACATGGCTTTTATTGGTGCTGTGGAACAACAGATCTTTTCCTACCTTGAGGGTATGACAGAGAAATTTCTATCCATGGAGGAGATTCAAGACTGTATAACTCACTTGACGAGGGTAACAGACTGTCGTGAATCTCCCCAGAGGGTAGAGATTTCTCTGTCCTACTCTAGGTAAGGAATGATCCTTTTTCTGCCTCTGTAATTTCCAAACAAATGTTGAAAACTGCGAAGTCTACCTGATTTCATAATGCGAAGAAAAGTACTTATTTATTAAGATGAGCATGTGCGCAAAGCATGAACTTGAGGTCAAAGGTGATATGGATTGTCCAATTGGATTGCACAGATTAATGTTTATTTGCATATGACCTTTTATAACTTCTGGTTGATCACGCAAATATGTTCTACGCTTGCAGCCTGTCTTGCCCTGGGTAAGACAGAGAAATCTTACCCTCACCAGAAGTGCAGATATCTCTGTCTGATGGAGAAGAACCACTTGTTTTCTTCGTTAGTCCATATAAATGATGTTAGCACACATGTACTTCATTAGGGGCTTTGTGGTTATGATGTCGCTACATATTACCCTCAGCCCTCCACCTTTGGGTTTGAGTATGAATCCCATGTGGGGCACTTGCCAGGTACTGACTACTGGTTGGTGGTTTTTTCCCCATGTACTCTGGCTTTTCTCCACCAACAAACCTGCCACTTCCTTAAATGAACCTGGTTATTAATAGGACGTTTAAAACCCAAATTAGGTGTACTTCACAATATTTCGCAATTGATGTTTGTTAAAGAATCTGTACGAAATATCAATCTTGGCAAATTTTACAGTTCAAAGTGAAAAAATTTACATGATATGCAAGAAACACAAAACAAGATCAATCAGTTCAAATTGTTCTTGACAAATGATTACAATCCTTGATTTTTTTTGAGGAAATTTGATTACCCTGCGAACTCTACCAATTTAAAGTCATACTAATGAATGGGTCAAAAAATGCCCAGGAATCAAAGTCTGCATGGTGTTCCCATGTGGGAGGTGACTGCTGTACTACTGACTCATTCAACAAACCTTTTGTCTCAGGTTAACAAACGTCGAAAATAAAACTTTGATCTTTAATCATAAATATAAATTGATAATAAAAAATCTTCTAAAGTTCTCCTTCTTATTATCTGTTTTTTAAGACCTACTTTACAACCATTAGCGTCGCTGGATCAAAGTTATCAAGAACATGTCCCTGGGTTTTTATAGACCCTGAATGTCACTGATCCTAACCTGAACTTACACAAATGT
The DNA here is from genome assembly GCA_004382745.1 of Argopecten irradians irradians. Taxonomy (NCBI): domain Eukaryota; kingdom Metazoa; phylum Mollusca; class Bivalvia; order Pectinida; family Pectinidae; genus Argopecten; species Argopecten irradians. Next base: position 1,321,248 of record SAYR01029910.1, read on the forward strand.
ATTACATGAGACTAGTTTTTGTCAGCCAAGGTTTTCCAATATAATACAAATGTTATAGTTCATAGCCTTACTCATTATGTCTTTCTATATCATCATCACCGTTTTGGAGATAGCCCGATTCTGTGTTTGATGGACAGTTGTTATTCTCAAAAAAAGATAATTAGAGACTAATTCCGAAGCTCTTTTTTCGTTCTCAATCACTATCTACTGAGTAATGAGGGATTGTGGCTCACCGCCTCATCAATACAATATAACGGAGACCTATTTGACGTCTATACAGTATATATAACAGTGTACATAGAATTGGTGTGCAAGGAATTCAGAGAGAAAACCAACTCGATGATTAGATAGGTTGACATTGTATTAACGCTGACAGAAATAAACTTCAGATTGGTCAGAGATATCAAATAACAGGTGCTCTAAATACCTGTTGAGATTTCTATGTACCTGGATTTGGCAGAGCGTCAGGTATGTCATTATGACGGTATATAAACACCAGGTAAATGTAATGTGTATCGAAGCCGCATGTATCAGTCTACTGAATAAACTCTGAAATATGATACGCAACTTTCCAATACAAGTCACAGACAAATTCCAAGATCATATAAATTCAGGAACTGTCTTTTAAAATCAAGAACACTTTGCAGAACACTTTGAAAAAATACAGACCTTTTAAATGACCTGTCAGACAGGAGGAGCAAGATTTTTATTCTTTTATTTATCTTTTTGCAAACTTGAAGAATTTAGAGCTGCGACAAATAAAATTAATTGTATTCATGCAATTTTATGGTACAATTCAATAGTTGCCAGGGTTTGGTGATCTTTAGGGTCAAACTTGCCATTATCATATTGACTTATATGAATCGTAATGCTTAATACAAAATACACTAAAAAATTTTCCTGCATGGACTTCAATTATTCTTACGAATAGTTAGAGCGCAAAATTGACGGTAGGGAGAATTTTAACACTCCTTCCCCCCTCCCCAATTCCTTAAGTTTCAATGAGCAATTTTGAGGGGAGGGGTCATCATGAGGGGTCGAAGGTAAATGTACAGCCTGGTCAAATCCCATTATCACTTCACTACATAATTTTTAGGACTATACCCTGTTTTATGGGCGTGTATTGATCAATATTCCAATGCCGCCCCACAGACATACACTAGGATGGATTAACTTTCTGACAATATTCCGAGTCTAGAAATATGGTATCTGATATCACATAATATCGATGGATTTTATATATCGAATAAACCCGCAACAGATCAATTGGAAACTGTTATTTCTATCATCCACACATTTGATAGATGGCAAATAAAAACATAAGTTATGATATAAAATGTATCGAATCATTCAACCACAGCATTCAAATGAGAAATGTCCTGGGCAGGTATTCGAATGCAAATCAGTCATTTGGAAAAGTATTCACGGTTCATTGAATGTAAGCTGAAGCATTTGCGATAATTTTGCTTTCCAGTGTTATATAGCAGATTCAGACTAGTTAAAACAAGAAATGTCAGTACAATCTGTTGCATTTGTAAAATATTTTAATATGACGGGGCAGGTACAGAAATATGCTTGCTTATGTACTTTTGTAGGAATTAGCTCGTTTAATGTTTGCTACCCTTAAACATGAAGGCTTACTTTGAGGCTTACCGTAGTAGCTGGTAGCTACCATAGTAGTAGCTGGTAGCTACTTCACTGAAGGCTTACTTATCACTGGCTCATAGTAGTAGCTGGTAGCTGCTTCACTAACATAACATGATACTGGGGCCAGATCAATCATGATTGGCAGAGACGCACAACTTTGGAGATTTGGCCTGCGTGTTTTCTGCCTTCCTGAGAAACTGAAATAATTTTGCTACTGAAATCTAAATAGGAAGAAAAGTTGAACAATCAAATTGGGATTAAAAGTCTGTATAGGGAAAAAAAGGCTGAAAAGCTAATTGCGTGTACAAATAGTAGGTAATGCCACTTCCAAACATTTCTCCTGTCAACACAGGATATAGTACAGAATGGCTTCGTAATGAGTGTCAGCCAATTTCTAATTTTCCAAAGAAGTTTTTTTCCCTAGGAAAACTTCAGTAATTTGTCAGTAACTTAAACTGACAAATTGGACATTTAAACGATACATTAAATATTGTTACAGTCCAATTAAACCTCTACTTGTTGTGACCTTGGCGTTATACTCCAAACTAATAAAACCACCATTTATACAACGTTCCAAGACAAATCTTAAACTTGTTAAAATGCCACTTACTCCAATTATATGTAGAAAGTTTATGTACCGAAATATTGATATATTATATTTTAGTTTTTTTTTTGAAGAGGAGGGAGTGGTTTGAGTTGAGTTGTGTTTTTTATTATATGGAGTAGGTGTTTCAGCAAAGAATGTTGGTATCTGGTACCTTTGTTGATCATAGAACATATGGTTTTAGCAAAAGATTGAGAGACTATGGGTTTCTGATAGACATGCATAGTTATATCTGTCTAATTAACATAGACAGCCGTGTATCTGACAAGGTGACTTTGTCTTAATGTCTCAGACATGTACACACAACAGAAAAATCAATTAAGATAACGATTATGTAACACTGAAATAACTCCTATTACCGAATTCACATCCCCTGCTGACCTACTAGCTATACACTACAGCTCAACAAGGTAACAGACTATAGATATTAGAAAGAATTTTTAGTTACAGTTACCCTAAACTTTAATCAAAGACCAAAACGAAGGAAAGTATTAACCTATCGATATAATAGCTTTGGTCAAAGGAAAGTGGCAAGTAAAACCACAGCTAATTGATAATGCATTATTGATATATATATACAAATGTATATTGCTCACTGCTTGCACATTTCTTTTCATTAGATTACATTTTCCAACATTTCTTTATTAATTCAGGTAAAACTGCAGACCCTACACAAGCTATTGATTGGTAGAAGAACAGGGGAATTCCAGCATGAAAATCCACTGCTCTACCAACTGAACCAAAGTAGCCTGCTCCGTCATCTGAGTGACAGAGAAAGTATTTAACACTATGTACAAACCACACCGACCCGATCCTTTTACAGTTGAGATACTGAACAATTTCTACAGTTTAAGATCCTCTACCCCTAGGTTAACCGGTCACAACATGTGCAGGGTACTGAATTAGTAGCTATATGTCTGGAATATTTAAATTTAGGGTTTGTTGGCTATTAATGAATTCGACCTATCAAATATCAATGTTGGGACTGAGACCAATATATAATTAATATCAACAATAAAATCAGAGCATTGATATGTAAATCACTACACTAATACAGTAATACCTATCCGGTACATGTATCAGATTTCATCAGGTGTGATCTCCACTGGAGGTAACGTAACGTCAGCTGCCTTTTACAATTCATTTATAATTTATAGACAGGCATTTGTCTTAAAAATATTTATAATTTTTTTTTTTTTTTTTTTTGCATTTGTCAATTTACAGGGTCCCATTTTATAAATTTCATTAAATTATTCTAATTTATCAACAGGTATCTGTTTAAAAAGTAATCAATTCTTGCATGTATCAAGGTGAAGATCACATCAATCCAATTGCTTTTGAATTCCATGTATATTGATTCTATGTAGAATGACCTGATGCAATGTATCGGCGACAAGCCATTACACTTTTACTCCATTTGTTCTTACGACGGATAGACATGTGACAATACACTTGTCAGTGTCCTCAACCTCTATTAGATTTACTATAATCCTGCACAGACAATAAGTCAGTGGCAAATGTAAATCTAGGTGTCAAGCTATATAAGCAAAGCTGTACAGGGTCCCATTTTATAAATTTCATTAAAATGAAATAAACAATATATTTAGTATTCGATTTTAAAAGATTTGAAACAAAAATATAAATAAAACACAAATTTGTGGAGCAACACCATAACAATATAGTATAAAAGAGAACTGTACAAACTAGATATCATAATTATTTTGTTTAAATTGGTTCTAAAAAACTATTCGGAAACACAAACACAAACTTGTGGAGCAACACCACAATGTCAATGGATATGTACAGCTTTATATTTTATCTGTAATGGTTCAATATATAGGTGGAGTGAAACACGACAAGGAAACAATGGAATGTCACCTGTATAACAATAGCTGTATTGTCTCAGGTATGGTATCACCCGGTCTGATCTACCAAACTATTGAGCCCTGATCACATTAAAATGATGTCTATACTGTAGTATTAAATCTAACTCTGACAATTTGATACCTGCATGATCAAACCATCAATTATTTATAAACATGTTTTATTTTCACTATCAGATACCAGCAGTTAATCCCATGTTGGTGTTTAGTAACAGACAAACGTGACTACTTTTTAAAGGTTGATGTTTTTCACACATATTTTTATGAACAGGAATGGTTTGAATAGTAGTCAATCTAAGCCTGTAGGAAGGGTGGGTCTGGTGTTAACACATAACTGTTAGATCTTGTATTTTGTAGGTTTTAAAATCTTCTGTTCATAATACCAATCCTGTCCATTCTTCACAAAAGTAGAGTTGTCTGCGAGATAAAAAGCTCCCATATATCTCCAGATGATATAAGGATGGGACAGAGCAAGACAGGATAGCACTGATGGAATGGATGGGACACTAAAAACACTATCAATATACAAGTTCTATTGAAATGAAAATATACAAGTTCAGGTTTAAATTAGATTTTCTGTAAGGTCATATTAACAGCCAAGGTTATGACATGCCAGTTAGGGTTTTATGACGTTTTAGAGGTAAATGAAGGTATTGAGAAAAACCAGTGAAAAACCAGTTTAAAACGAGCCGAGGTGATGACACTCGATCTTATATCAATTTATGGCGGGGCTGCAGTGGAGATTGGTTAAGATGTCCCAACATGTTCCACCTCTAGGTTGTATGTTCTAACCCCATATGGAGCAGTTGCTAGGTACTGACTACTGGTTGATGATTTTTCTCCGGGTACTCCAGCTTTCCTCCACTATCTAAACCTGGAACGTCCTGAAATGACGTTTTCCAAATCACAACCCTGGGGTGGGAGGGCTTTATGATAGAATGTCAAGACACTCCTTAACAACATCAAAGTTATTTACGATTGCTAGCATACATTAGGTCCAGCTCAGGAAACTTTGTAACAAAATGTCGCGTGCTACTTCAGATGAGAAATATTTCAGTTGAGAATAAACGTGTGATAATACATCAAACAATGGTGACTTTTCACACTATAATTGATTTCCGATCTTCCAAACATCTAAACATGTAAACAGTATAAAGACCTACTTGACCCGCACCACCAGACCTGGGACGGTTGTTAGACAGAAACTCAGATCAATCCCAAATCACAAGGGCTTCTCTCGAGTGCTCGATAAATATACCAGCTCCTTTAAGCCAACGGAGACTTTAGCTTACAAACTTTGCTACTTTCTCCTTAGGATAAATGATGTCAATATCTTGATCTATGCTGGAATCTTGAGTAAAAAGTTTTACAGTATTGAAATTTAAGATTATTTCTGTTTTGGTGTGTAATGGTTCTTATTGTCAAAAGTATTCATGTATTGTTTGTTTGAGTTTTACGGCCCATCGACAACTAATGTCATTTAGGGCCATGTGTCCCTTGTACAATTAACATGTGGAAATTTGCCTTCATGACATTAGACCACAGTTGTATTTATATCTACATTATAACCTGCCTTTTATAGTGACCACCTCTGTATATTACCATTATTCTCTTGGGGGCTAAAATGACACATTTCAACACATTTTGACCTCTGTATAACATCCATCTGGCTATCAAAAACATTTTGTCTTTGTATATTAGGTTAAAGACAAGTTTTGTATTGTATTGGCGGCAGAATTAACCGTAGAATAAATGCCGTCGACATGTACAGTTGCTGATATCTGTTATGCTAACAGTATAAAATTCAAAGCCTTTTCATTATAACATACAGTATTGAAACTTACATCAATGTAGTACAAGTCAAAATTCAATTCAATTCTGTATATTTCATTTCACTAAAATCCAAAATGTATTAAAAAACATTTGATTCTTCCTGAAATTTGTTATATTCCTTATTGTACCCAGTATATAAAAAGAAAGTTACAAGTATTTCTACATTCAAAGCTTAAGTGTTGAAACCAACTTCATTGGCAGTGCATGGCTCATTATCCATTTAGAAGTTGTGAAAGAAACTATATGTATATGAATAAAAAAATTATAGATAGGTATATGGAATATCTTTCACATGATTACAAATAATAGGTCAGAAAAGGTTACATTTTCTTTACAACATCGAATGTAAGTTTCAAGTGAGAGATGGAGGGACACCAATGTTAAGAGACATCAATGTGGAGGGACACCATTGTCAAGAGACACCATTGTCCAGGGACACCATTGTCAAGAGACACATTTGTCAAGAGACATCACTGTCCAGGTACACCATTGTCAAGAGACACCATTGTCCATGGAAACCATTGTCAAGAGACACCATTGTCAAGAGACACCATTGTCCATGGAAACCATTGTCAAGAGACACCATTGTCAAGAGACACCATTGTCCATAGAAACCATTGTCAAGAGACACCATTGTCTATGGAAACCATTGTCAAGAGACACCATTGTCCAGGGACACCATTGTCAAGAGACACCATTGTCAAGAGACACCCATATCAAGAGACACCCATGTCAAGAGACACCCATGTTAAGAGACACCATTGTCCAGGGACACCATTGTCCAGGGACACCATTGTCAAGAGACACCATTGTCAAGAGACATCACTGTCCAGGTACACCATTGTCAAGAGACACCATTGTCAAGAGATACCATTGTCCATGGAAACCATTGTCAAGAGACACCATTGTCAAGAGACACCATTGTCAAGAGACACCATTGTCCATGGAAACCATTGTCAAGAGACACCATTGTCAAGAGACACCATTGTCCATGGAAACCATTGTCCAGGGACACCAATGTCAATAGCCACCATTGTCAAGAGACACCATTGTCCAGGGACACCATCGAGGGACAATAGTATACAGGGACACCAATGTCGATAGATTCGGTGTGTACCTGTGATCCCACTGCTGGCACCAAATTGATATCGGACTGGTACCCATGATCCTTTGCCACCCCCATAAATCACAGTTTATATGGAGACTTCACAAGACAGTGGTCAATAAAGGGCTCAATATGCATCATAAAGATGGCAACAGGGTAAATATTGGCCTTTGTATTGGCTACTTGTGACAAGCCTCTTTGTTGACATACATATCTATGCACTTCATTTTGATCATACTCTACCAACACCACAAGGAACTCGACATTCCATAAAATAAGCTCATTGGAATTATATTGATCAGAGCTGTATAAGATATATATATCGCCACAAAATGACTGTCATAAATCACTTCAAAAGAATTTCATTGAGATTTCTGATAACGAGGAATCTGGTAGATTTACTACAGTATGGCCTTTCAAGGCTACTGTTACAATTGTTTTTATGACATTGTTTCATTCTTCTGTGTCTATTTTAGGAGACCAAATTAAGTGCACTCTGTATAAACTGCAAGGCAGTTATTGAAAAAGATTGCACTTCGGATTTCGGTCTATACATTGATAGACCAAATTATTATGGTGTTCAATCCTCATTATACAGAGAGGCAAAATGACGAAATAGGAGAATCTGACGTCTACCAAACACTAGTCTAAACCTTCCCATGCAAATCACTATAAAAAGCTAACATTTTTGAAACTTTCTTCTATAGTAACAACTTCATAAAATATGTCAAACAGTTTATAACTTCAAAAAGATATATTAAGTTTTGCAGTATTTTTGTAGGGTGCTTTTTGACTTAGGGGAGGTCTTCTATATTGTAGGTGCTACCCAGAATAAAGGCCTAAGAGTTTTATGACACGATAATACACATTTAGATAAATATTGTCTGTGATCTGTGAAACATGATGTAAAAAGCAAATAAATACTTAAATGAATATTAGCAGAATTGGACCATCACAGGCAATATTTCTCTATATAAATTTCACATTAAGGCCCTTTCATATGAATTTCATTTGAAAAAAAATTCACAAGAAATTCAATTGAAAATTTTCATGTGAAGAAATATTGCCTGTGTAGGTTGATCTGTGATTACCATGCAGGTACCTCAATCAACATCTGCCGGCTTGTGTTTCTGATCTGAACTGAATGCTACATTTTTTACTCTAATGCTACAAAATTGATGAGCTTACCTACCTCTGCTTCAAGCATTGACAGTACACTTGTCAGAGGATATGCAAACTTGTACTCAGGGGCAAGGACTTGGTGAAAAGGGGGTGGATTGTAGAGGAATCTGATTGGGTTTGAGCCCCGATATGGTCGCTACATTTTCTCATCTAATGGTACATGAATATGAACTCTGAATCAACACTTGTCAAGAGGCTGTCATTTGAATATGTACCACACGTCCGAAAAAGGGGAAAATTTTAACATTTGTGATCCAGTCCAGCAATCCCCCAAACCAATCTGACTAAATTTAACCAATCAGATGTCTTTATCCTTTTCCCCTATGAGTCTTTGGAAATCGTTTTCATTGTGTTGGACAAAACTTCCTGAATACCGGTTTCTATGGAGAGCAGACAACAGCCTCAAGTTTTGAACAAATCTGAAGCCATGGTGGCCATCTTTTCAATTGAAAAATTACTTTTGCATAATCTTAACCACAACTGAGTACGTCTATGATATGTTTAAGAACTTTTTATAAAGATTGCAGACGACAGAAAGATATCCAGACACATTGCTTCCTGTAATACTCCACCCTCCCTTCTCTTCGTTGTGGGAGGTATAATAACAATAATTACAGGCCTTATACAGGTATGTGTGAATGCTATACCATGTACTAGAGATGTCAACGTCAAATTATGTATTTAAAATGAAAATTAACACATCAGTGACATTCCTGGTTCTAAACAATGATTCCTTTATACACAGAAGCACATACAGCCTACCTGGTATTCCTCTAAAGCCAAAGGTAATACCTGATGATATGTTTCCTGAACTTTGAAACAAACCGTCATCAATGTAGGGCTTTGATCACCCTCCCTGCTGTGTTCCCCACCAGGACCAGTACAGATAGCATTGATTCCTACCTAAGTGGACCAATCCATTATAAGTACTCCTGTCAATTCCTCCATCTCGGGTTCAATGGTAAATCAATCAGGATTATAAACGGCAAAACGGCAAATCATCTGTGGACCAGGACAGGCGTATAGGTGGGGTATATGTGGTGATTTATAGTGACAGAGCCGACATCCCTCACATACCACCACAGATTAGGCTGTGTTTGATCCGTACATCCATCCACTCAGATTTGAACCAAGATCCACTTGTTTACTGGATAGAAACACAAATATTTTCAAAATATGCCAAAACATGTAGACCCTTGTATGTTTCAAGCATGGTTTTGTGTGCATATAGAGTAATGTTATGAATACAAAAACATCCACGCATTCTTGGGGATACAGGTATGCATTATAAGGATGCATGTTCATTTCAATTTCAAAACCTGTGCATACTTCCAGAAGTATTTATTCCAAAATTTAAGCTAAATCTCTGCTAACATACAAAACTGCTGAACTGTTGTACTTTGAAGTCCTGGTATTTATTGGTAAAAAAAATGGTTTTTATTCTCTTACACCTTCCATCACTGTACTGTATTTTGCAGAGTATAAGTCACAACTTTTCCCCTGAAAGTCAGCCGGAAAATATGGTAGTTAAATATCAGATGAAAGCGCACATGACATTCTAATTATTCCCTTTAATTCATAAATCGCTGTCAAACTTAAGGCTTTTGATTTATACTATGAAAGTGCAATTCTTTTAAGCCTGGATCTGTTTTGTTCAGAGTTAATGACAATGAAATAAATATAACATTGTCCTATACTCGAAAAAGAGGTTCTTTGGAAGCCAACAAAAAGGTCGGTCTGTGACTGATAAGAAATCAGAATAAAGCCAGTCTGTGCTGTTGTAGTCATGTCAAAATACTAATTTTACTCTGGATGGCCGTGAAATACATTTTAGTGACATAGTGACCAGCTAATGCTCAAAATTAACTGTAGCAAAGATAAAGAGACAAAGTTTTGATGGACATCCAAGGGTAATAGCCCTGCCACACAGCAATGAATACAATGCAATCTTAATGCAATATTTGCCTTTATTAAAACTTTATCCTCTATACAAAAGGGGAAAACAAGTATTTCCTGTATGAGGATATACAGTTGAATATTGTATATAGTATAAATAGATAAAACCCTGATATCACTTATCATGAATGAATGATAAACTGCAGCCATTCTCAGTTTAACACTATACATCTCCAGTATAATGCATGACTGGTTATACAACTGCTTATTTACTTCTAGTATCTACATTTTATCTCTTCTAGTTGATACACAAAATTATCGAAGGCCTCTTCATTAAGGACCAATATTGAATCAGTGTGTGAAATCAAACCGAATACAAAAATAAACAATTTTCTTTGGACCATTAGCTGTTAGTCTAAACAATGTTACACGACTGAGAATGGTGCTGGTTTATTGTGGACAGACATCCAGACAATGTGACAAATGATCAGGATCTAATTAGTCCTAGATTAACGACGTTCAGGCAATCAATCATGTGTTCAAACGAGTCGTGGAGTACACAAAGTCACGGCCTTCCTCAGTACGTAGGGTATAATTTATACAGACGTACCAGGTGTGTATGTGAGAAGGTAAACAGTAGTTATAGGACTTGTTTATTTATGTTATTACCCAGGATTTAATCACACCTGTTTTCATTAGGACATAGAAAGACTAATATGTACTGTAAGTTGAATACGATATCAATCATTACCTTATACACCATTTACAAATGTAACCAGTACTTTCTAATATGTCAGTCTTACAAACTGATATTTTACTTTATCATGATAATGACCAAAGTCAAATGCAGTTGCCTTTAATTATTGCATGTTTTCAGTTTCACTTGTATTCGGTCATTTGTAGCAACATTATGTATGTAAAGATATAAAGATATAAATGTATATATATTGGATATCTAATAATTACAGGCGCCCTTAAACTTCATGGCAGTTTGTGTTATCCATGAGAAATGGACTGGTCTGTGCTGACTTGGTTGTGATCTTTTGCAAAACACTTTACATTGATGACATAAAACTGACTGATACGTAAGTGACATATCCACCTGAAGCTACTTAGCAGAACAAACGTTCCATTCACATGCTTTGGATCAACCATTGACATGATTAGTACCAAATAAGAAATATAACATTAGCTCATTTTATTTCACTCTACTAAGGAGCGTTTGACATCTGTGTCAAATCAATTACACGGAAACATTAAAGGTAACCGAAAATGCCCTTAAATCAAAATAAAATTTCCATGATGCAACTTTTTGGCACAAGTAATGTGTTTTAAACAACCGAGGATATAGTAATACCTCTGCTTCAATAGAAATCTAAATCCTTCTTTTAAAGTTTCAGGTGCTCGTCATCAACTCACTGAGGATATTTCTGTACATTTTATGTGTAGTTTGAGAGATCAATTGTCCGATATTAACGATGTGATAACGATATCTGATCGTAAGAAACAGAATTATTGCCTATTTGATGGCCCACTTTCATATATTATACAACGATGCATATATATATTATCTGTATGTTACCCATAAAAACTGTGTGTAATAAATCACATCATTTAGAGAAAGCAGTACATAAATTGAATCAATTCATATTCTATGAAGAAAATTTTCAATTATTATGGTTATCTAAAATAGAAATGTCAGTTTCCTTGGTATAAATCCAAATGAATATCAATCATTTCTCTTCATTTCATGACAAAGTAGAAGGACTTTCAATACCTTTACCATACCTTTACCATACCTTTACCATACCATCTTACAATGATTTATAAGTTTTAGATCAGACTACGACAGCCTTAGTAATGGTAACTTATACTGTATATCACATAATACAATATTGACATATATTAGGTAAGAACTGTATAGCACATTCTATCTGTGATTGATTTGGCAGTAATGGGGTTTAAATTCTATAACTATACACTGTACATCATTTACAGTAAGATATGGGGTCAGGCGTTAGTGTAACATACACAACCACACTTTAATTAACATAGACGTTTCAATCTCCATCAAAACATATACTCCAGGTATACAAACCCCCTCCCCCACACAAACCCCCTCCCCCACACAAACCCCCTCCCCCACACACCCCACTCTCATGATGGTACTAAGGCAGAGAGCTAACTACAAATAGTAGAGGACCAGGAACCTTGACCCTTTACTTATTGTAAAGAATTTGTGATTGACCAATGATAACCCAATATCATTTCACCTTGACCTTAACATTAATGACTGCTTGCCTTTCACCTCTAACCTTTTACCTTAACTGATTATTAGAAATGTTACTCTATACATTATTTTGTTCAAGCTCTTACTTGTGTACCTGTTGTAGTTAGTTTTGAACATTAAAGCAAGACCATGCAAAATATCATCAAAACAAACCTTTACAGAAAGTGGTAAGTAAATCAATCATTTTAAACATCCAATATACCTAATCATTTGTTGAGGAATATCTAATGACTCCAATATATATATTTTCTGCACTGCAGATCTAGGTCTCCATACCCATACTTGCAGCCAAACCCCTTGTGCTGAATTATGACTGTAAATGTTACAAGTATTACAGGCGATATAAACAACAACTCCAGTAAACTTTACAGCCAAGGCACTGTTCTGAATTATGACTGTAAATGTTACAGGTGTTACAGGCTAATATAAACAACAACTCCAGTAAACTTTACAGCTAAAGCACTGTGCTGAATTATGACTGTAAATGTTACATGTGTTACAGGTTATATAAACAACAACTCCAGTAAACTTTACAGCCAAAGCACTGTGCTGAATTATGACTGTAAATGTTACAAGTATTACAGGCGATATAAACAACAACTCCAGTAAACTTTACAGCTAAAGCAATGTGCTGAATTATGACTGTAAATGTTACAGGCGATATAAACAACAACTCCAGTAAACTTTACAGCCAAGGCCTTTTAAACACCATCTAAAGATTATGTTATGTACAGATCTTTTATTCTCTGATTTAAAATGTCTTTCATACTTGTTTTTTTTTTTCTCAAGGATTTAAACATTAAAACAAAACTTTCAATATGGAGATGTAAGTAAGAGACATGCCTTAAAGTTTCTCATTTGGACAACGGAATAAACACCCAACACCTTGACTCACTAAACTTGAACTGTCGTCAAGGAGGCCAATCTTAACCCCACCATAACTCTTAAAAAGGTGAATGTATCTTGTTAGGGCATTGCTTATTTTTAATTGCCACTAAGTTTTATTGAAATCCCTCCAGTAGACAAACAAATTGACAACTTGAATCTAGTATACCGGGTACACCACCCCCAACCCCTCCAAACTGCAATGTATAATTAGGCCTTACCTTACATTCAAGTACTAAAAAGATTAAGTAATAATTCCTAAGTAACATTCTTACTCCTCAAGACAATGTACTTTTGTGTTATTGCATTCATAATTTCATATACTGTGGTATAAATGAAACTTGAATGGAAATGTAAATAGGAATTTAAAAACATGCATATAAGAGCTCAGTCGGAAACCCACTGCATAACAAGTCAAAAGTCATCATTTAACTCACCTGATCGGCAGCGTTCAGCCAGGACATCACAGAATCCATATTATTATATAATCCCAGCAATTTGTCACACTGATCTAAACAGTTCTGTATTGTGCAGAGGCATTGAATCTAAAGTTTATACCTGAGAGGAAGCAACACATTGACTATCGTTTAAAAACTTTTTACTGGTCATCCAAGATACATTAGATATCTATAGAGAGTTGGTATCAATTCAGCAGACAAATCACTATGTCATTTTCAAAACCTCATATAATTCAAGAAATATCACGATTTTCAACACATAGAGAACTTTTACCAACTTCACTCATCAAAATCAGATATTCTTTCGGTTACTGGAAATATAAATGTAGTTTGATACTCAATCAAGTTCACAACAAAAATACCACCAGGTGTCAAATATCATAATACCAGTAAATGGTCCCCACAAGTGAGCACTAGACTTTGGTACAAAACTTCAGGTGTTACTTGGCAAGTCACCTCTATGTATAACAGTCCGTCCGTCCACTTCTTCAATACCTCTTAATAAAGATAGGATTCTTTGAGTTGGCATCCAACATTCCACTAATATTCATCACGAGATAAAGTGAAATAAAACAGCTATAAAACTGTGGTACCATTCCTTAGTCCAGAAACACTGGGGTGACTAACATTCTCTGGTCCGACAATACATCGGGGAGAGGCTGGTGGTCAGAGGGAGGTGGAATTCTGACAGTTTCCTCATAAAGCTGGCTGTCAATGTAACATTCTCTGATCAGACCTTATACATAGAGAGATTGATGGACTGAGGGAGGTGGAATTCCAACAGTTTCCTCTGAATGTTGTAGTCAATCTTTATACATGTGTGCACAGGATATCTGAGGTGGGTTATTTACGAGATTAATCAACAGAGAAAGCAGAGATTTAATTCCATTTACTCTCTGTCTATCTCCAAACCAAACAATCACACATCCCCTTATCGCCACCCTGATAACTTTTCTCCACTCACTGTTCAAAGTTTTCCATTTAAACACTTTATTCTCAATGAGATACCTATTGAACACTCTGGTGTACTTTAAAGTTCTTAATTGTAGGAATTTAAGTAGAAAAACATATTTGATACCTTTGGGTCTATCATGGGTATAGTCTCATTGAAAGTTGAAATCTAAGTAGAAACACTGATATTTACAGAAGGAATTTCCATTGTCAAAGACAACTTGTTGAGACTTACCTTTTTCCTGTTTTGTCGCAAATATCTACTCGCCATTCCAAATTTCAAATTGATCAGCAAAAACTTGATATCCGAAATTTAAAACTTGATATCCGAAATTTAAAACTTGATGTCCTAAATTTAAAACCCACTATCGGGGCACACTGACAGAAGTTGAGTTAGCCCCGCCCAACAGCTCCATCTTTAAAAAATTAATGGTCCATCAGAATCGGCGAGGACCCTTCTACAGGTGCTAGTCGGACACACCTGACTCCTCGTTAACAGGTGTATGTCCAGGTAGATTCCTCCCAGGTAAATGACAGGGTAGTCTGTCGTGTGTGTAAATAGACTCCAATACACCTGGTATGTATGACTATTGATCAATCTGATCTTTTACTTTGACACAGTGTTACTGCTAGAAGGGTTGAGATCCTCTACAATTCCAATACTCAAAACCGATTGGTCGGGAGCACGTCGATGGTTTTAAATGTCCCGTCAGGGTTCAGGCCTGGTACAAAAGGAGGGCGTCTCCACTGTCATTAGCCATTGTCTTAACGTGCGGCATTTATTCCAAAAATACAACCAATACACCAAATCAATGATCCATGACGATTATAATAAACTATAATATCACAACATCCTAAGGCTATTAGTATATATAGCACTCACAGAACTTTTATCAATGAACACTGAAATAATATTTAATAAATGATCTTTTATACATCAGTTGAGTTAATTGGTATATAATTAGTTATGGTATTGTATTTTAAAGGTAAAACTAGTTAAATGTAAAATGTTATTGTAGTATATAATACAGTCATGTCTATATCGTATATAGCAGACTAGGACAGATATATCAACAAACATTTCTACATTTTCCCTGAAGTAAATTGTCCTATTAGTTTTTGACCCTGGACGACACTCTCCTGCCCGTATTGCAGTAGAACATAGTAACATAAAAATACCCTTTGCTTTTAGACAGTTTGGTCCTGTTTGGCCTACATGGCCCTCTTTTGTAGTAGCTGGGGATTGTAAGTGATCAAAACCCCTGGAGTATCGAGGATGGTAGCTATGTAACTCAACATCATATCTATAACTATAAGCCCCTAATATGAAATCTAGAACATTTATGGGGAGATGCCAGTCTGTTTCTTATCCTTTGAACAGTTTTAATTAATATATCAATTAACACAGAAATCAATTAATGGCAAGAAAGACTGAAAAGTTTCTGTTGATCAATACATTTTAAAGAAAATCTTTCAAACTTTACACTAACATTCCAGTATTATTGTAACTTTTTGAAATGTAATTGACTTTGTGATTAATTTCAATGAGGTTTGTGTTACCTGTAATAAATTCAAATTCATTGATATTATTTTCACTTCAATTTAGGTAATGGTAAATACAATGGATCATTAATGATTCAGATTTATTTAAGTCTATTTATAACCATATAGCTAAATTCTTAAACATTTTCTTCTATCTTTTTTTTTTTCATAAAAAATAATGTAATTTGCAATGCGAATGTATGGCTGTGAATCAAATTTGGGAAATAAAAAGAAAAATTGAGTTTGATCATTTTTAAATATTGGTTTGACAATTTTGCTTTGCTCAGCTAACAAATCTTTGTAATATGTATGTCCAGGCCAGTAGACAAACAAAACAAGGCTGACAGTCGGATTCTCTCACCTGGCTTGTACGGATAAACAAATCAATGACTCGCAACAATTACCCCCCTATACACAATACACCATTTAATTGTTTTCCGGACGCGCAAATTCATTCTACTTTACGTGTTCATCGGAGTACAAATTGTCGCGATGTGTCCGGCTATATACCTGACACACACTAAGTATGAAGGTTGGTGTACATGTATACTATAGATATGGACTAATGACTGGTGGTCTGTTGATTGGTATAATTAATGTATAAATATCTGTATGTGACATAAAGACACAGGAGATGAAACATGTCTTACATAAACAGTCAAACTTGTCAAGAAAAAGTTGTATTTATATGCAGGTTAAATTCTGTATGATTTGGGACCCAAGTAAATCTTTACACCTGTTCATGATATGATAATAACAATGATGTTTACACCTTCCCTACATGCCTGATTTGCATTAGGATGAATTTTTTAAAACTTGAAGAAAGTCTAGCTTTAATAGCATTGTACAGTAGACTGTATCCTTATCAATCACTGTGACTTTCTAAACCTTTTCTTATTTTTGAAGCCATTTCAATAAGTTCCATTTCTGACACAAGTTTTATATAAGATATTCCCTTCCTATATTATATCAGTCTTTTTATTTCTACTTTGTGTTATAATTACCTATAGTTTTTAATTCTGCCTAAAGATTTTTTTTTTTTAAACTTTAATTTAGTTGTAACCAGTTGTACTTTTCAGTATGGTTATACATCCGTCTACATCTATAAAGTGAACCAAACTGTTTTTGGATTTATAGAATATTTTCGAGTCTAAAATACGAACAAAATTACATGTTTTATATGCATGGATTATAAAGTATCTAAGAATCCATTACCCATAGGGAAAATTCTTTAATTACACCAGTTTACAACATGGGGAGATATATAGTTGATAAAGATAGATGTTACATAATGTGTAAATGACAGCTCTACTTCAAGACACAGATTAAATTACTTGAGACTTTTTAGAGACAAAAGCATTTAAAATCTGTCCCATGTATTACCAGTAAAATTTCCCTCAGGGGGTATAATTCCTCACCACGGTCTGGTGTACATTTAAACAGACGGTCGTGTTGGATCTTGACATTACAGTCAATAGTACAAGTCTGTGGTGATTCCAAGTCCAGTTTATTCTTCATCCATACCACAGTCTGTCACGATTTTGTCAACAACAAGAGGCCCAAGAGGCCTTGACAGTCACCTGAGTGCTGCTACAGAAAGAGCATTGCAAAGTTGGTTCAAATCTGTAAAAAGTATTTACAAATCAGAATAAACTTTAAAGTTGAACCTTCATATTAGAATTTTTATTTTTTGTTTTTCATTTTGAGAGTTAGTATATCATGTTACCAAACCTTATGCTTAAAATTCCAATTTGCTTTGCCAACGTTAAACAACAAAACTAAACTAGAAGTCAGTCAGTGTCAGTGATTTTATAAATTTCACTTTTTAATCTATGAAGATTATTTGGTTCCATTAAACCTGTGAATTCAGCAGATTTTTGAAATTTTAGCCATTTTTACACATTTTAGCCCCGCCCCTCTAGTCCCTGGGGGTCAGCCAGGACCAATATAGATATGATGTTAAAATGCTGTTTCAGGCTAATAATTCTAACCCAGTTTGACTCATTTCCTATAAAAACTAAGCAAATAATGTTCATAAATGTGTTTTTCCTATAGAAACTATAGTAAATTTGACCCCCTCCCCAGGGGAAAGTCCGAGATCCCAGGGCCATGAAATTCACAAGTTTTGTAAAGGGCCTTATGACCTTTCAATCTATGAAGAGTATCTGGTCCCATCAAGAGTATTTGATTCTACCAGTTCCAGAATTTCAGAAGAAGATTTTTGAAGTTTTAGCCTATTTGACCCCTATTGGCCCTGCCCCTAAGGCCCCTGGGAGTCAGTCATGGAAAATTTGTTAATAGGATGCAATGGCCATTTCATAGGGGTAATTCATTTAAAAACATTTAACTAATTTTCTATTACAAATGACCAAATAATGCTCCAAAATGTGTTTTCACTATATAAAATATAATAAACTTACCCCATCCCCAAATGGAAACCTGAGACCCCAGGGTCGTATAATTCACAATTTTTGTAGAGGGCCTTGAGACCTTTCAATCTATGAAGAGTATTTGATTCTGACATTTCTGAAATTTCAGAAGAAGATTTTTGAAGATTTAGCCTATTTGACCCCTTTTGGCCCCACCCCTCAGGCCCCTGGGGGGCTGGGACCATATAATTCACAATTTTGGTCGACCTTTGGCTATGGAAGGTTTCTGCAAAATTTCAACAAATTTGGTTCTGTAGTTTTGGAGGGAAGTCGAAAAAGCAAATTGTTTATCGCCATACTACGCACGACGCGTGACGCCGGACAAAAGGAGTGTAGAAAAGGTCACTTGAGACTTCGTCTCAGGTGACCTAAAAAGCTGCTTCAGAATACAATGGCACCTTCCTCTGAACCATCGGCTTTGAATAAAAACGAGAGTAACCTGGTAAAAGACAGAGTTTTCTTTCATACCTACGGGTGTAATACTGGCTGGTCTAGGGCAATACACTCATGCTGCCTGAGGCTGTATTGCATGGCTACCCATGCAATAAAGCCTCGTGACGTCACAGCATCAACAAAATTTCTATTTCCTCGGTAAAATCTTAACATTTTTTTCACAAACTTAACTGGTTTTACAATAACAGATGCAAACAACAGAATTTTTGTTGAAAATATCACGTAATGTTTCATAAAAAATGGACTTTCAGTCGTGGATTTCTTCAAATTTATTTCAAAATGACAGGATATTATAGTTGTAAAATTGCAATAAAACATCGAGGTATGAAAGCAAAATACTCTTTCATAAGTGGATATGAAGGATATGGATATTCTACCCTCGGGATCACAACCTGGGGTTTTACTACATTTTGTGACCCTCGCGTAGAATATCCCTATCCTTCTTATCCACATATGAAATAGTCTTATAATCTTTTCCCAAGTAACCCCGGTATAACCCTGTCAAGTATGGGAGACAATATGTTTACAGTATGTTGTCTACTATCATCTATGCCATAGTATTGTTTACAGGGAGATTTAATTCCTCCTTTTGTATTCTCATTACTATGATGATGGAATAAATTTGCTCAAGAGAAAAATAAAAACCCCTTTAGTTGACTTGTTTTGCCTTTTTAACCATGTTATAATATGTACAAGCAAACAAAATTTAAATCAATACATTATACTGTATAACATGAAATATTTGTTGTGTAAAACTTTCGTTGTTTTCATGGTTGCTCTTGAACCATAAATACAAAATGTTACAAAATTTGATTAATACAGAATTAAATTCCTATCCTGAATATTTCTGTACATGAAATGTTCTTAAATCTTCTTACCACGAAGTAAAATAGCAACAGACATTACATGTCATACAGTAAGCAAAATTAGCTAACAACTCAAATTTAATTAAAAAACATGTAGATATTTAATCTTCATTTTCAACAATAACAAATTTTAATAATTAACAGAATTTCAACAATGAATCACATGCATATAAACAATTAAAATAATTTACAAACTACTCAATCTCATTCACTCCAATGTTTCACTGCAGCTGCTGTTGTCAAGAGTCTGGGGGATATAGTTTTATAATGTGTTGTTGGGTGGCAGGATAGCTGGTTACCGGACAACATCTATGTTTGTTCACATACTCATAGATACAGGGATAGCAGAACACGTACCTGTAACAAACAGGACAACAAAAGTTATCTCCCTTGAAATGACAATTTCATTTAATTTTCCATAGCTGAGACTAAATTAGTTTGTTCTTTTAAGATACATATAGCTTTTGCTGTCTAGCTGTTTTTATCCATTTTATACCAAAACATCACATGAACAAAATATTTAGAATTCTACTAAAAAGTACATGTTTCATGATACACTGTACGATACATTGTAAATAACTAGATAATTAATCTTACGATCTTATTAACAAATTCTTATATAAACTAGCTTAAAAAGAAAAATTAGCATGTTTCAAATAATTTGTCATCGTGAGATACATATTTCTTTTCAAAGAAAGTTGAAAAGGAAAAGAATTCCAATGAGTTTTTTATCTAACTTGTGAATTCCAATCCATATATATTCCAAGTAAGAGAGAGTTGATGTAGAGTTACCTACCCTGACACAGATAATGTGGTGTCGTTGGTTCTAGTCCTCAGACACACCGGACATACATTGTAAGGGTGCGTGGCCAGGTCCTCATCATTCTAAAACCATCATATCAAAATTCACCTCATATTTTGAAATATTGCAATAATAATACAAAATATGACAAGAATCAAAGTGTCAAGGCCACTCATAGATGCTGTGAATGAAGGACTCAAACAAAGGAATAAAGAAATTGTTTTTTTATTTAAATATTGAATTTAGTATACTAAATAAGTGTGCAGTGTTGAATTTTCATCATCTCTTCAAAGACAAAAAAATCATAAGTTAACATAGCCGTATCTTCATATCCACTTAACATAACATTAGAAATATTACGATTTCCGAATATATTTTGGTTTCCTTCTTAGAAAATAACATGGGTTGCTTTGACGACTTTTGACTACCAATAAATCATGGCCAGATACTTTTGCCAAATAAAAGGTACATTATTTCGTTACGTATAAAACTCAGATTTATTTTAAATTCACAAGAACGCTTGTCGGTAACATCAAAAAAGCTTCATGTAATGCATCAGACTTCAGCAAGTCTTCGTAAGAACTTTACTGTACTAGATCCAGATCATGTGTGATGTTTGTGATGTGTGGTACCACACTGTGTGTGTAGAGTATAATGAGGAGGAAGAGAATTTCATTTGTTATGCATGTTAAATCTGGATAATTTATTAGCAGCTATAAGTGTGTATACATAAATGCAGATGTCAACATATAATATACTTGCTGAAAAAATAAAACTTAACAACAAACTTTAGCTTCCTACACTAGGAACAATGTACATCTGTATACCTGTATCTGTAGCCAACAAATTTAATGGCTTACTTTATTTCAGTAAATGAATTTATATGACTATCTCTGAATCAAATATTGTGTATAAATGTCGCTATTGTTTCAATGATTTTGAATTTCAAATACATGCATTTATTTTGATTACCTATCATAGCAAATATTTGATGATGTATGATTTAGTACTTCCTAATAGAAAAACTTTAATAAATGTCATGTACATGTAGCTGTGGTTTAAACATGAAGAAAAGTGAAAAAATGATAATAACACATTGATCACAAATCACAAAGTTTTTGTTCATTAATATACCTGGTAAACCTTAATCTTTGTTTGTTTGTTTTTTATTGATATATCAAGCTCTTTTGATCGATTGAATGATGCATCCTTGTTCCGGTTTACCGTTATAATCGATCCGTGATCAAGCTCAATCCGTGGTCCGCTTTTCTGCCGAAATGCTCGAACGTCGGTGAAGACACCCCAAAGGAGCATGGGATGGATTTCGCCGAAAGGAACTATAATGTTACCATGGGATATCAAAGTTATCTGTTGCGAGAGGTTATACAACACTATCTGTTTTTATATTATATATTTTGATCGAGCTTACTTCGTATGCATCGTTAAATTCTACTAAGTTGAAAAATCACGATAACTGGTACAGTCGATGTCCAGAACAGGTCTGATTTAATGCATGCATTGTCTGCCAATATTTCATATGATTCATCTCAAATATAAAAAATGAATGCTATTTCCGAAACTTCTTGGACTACAGATATTTTTTGTGAATTTTAAGTCTTCAAAGGTCGCTACATTTTTAATAAATCCAAAAACACAACGAAGAAATCACAATAACTGGTCGCGACCCAGTACTGGTTGGCGACATACTATCGTGAAGAACATATTATCGTGATTTTTGCTTTGCCTACTTTTGAATAATAATAAATCATGGCCAGATATTTTTGCCAAATAAAAGGAACATTATTTGGTTACTTATAACATTCAAATTTCTTTTGAATTTATAAGAACTATAACGTCAAGAAAACTTCATGCAATGCATCAGACTTAAGCAAGTCTTCGTGAGGCTACCGTACATTACACGCCAATATAAGTTCATTTGTCACAATTAGTAGCTCGTATATAATATATATATATATATAGATCTATATTATCATTATATTTTTTAAGTTTTTGTTGATAAACTTTGTACTTTTTCCCTTTCAATATATAACGCAGTTGTCGATAAACAAAAGGCACAACTAGCTCCCAGTGACAGAACAAGGGAGGAACCTCATAACTATTAACTTTTACTGCGCAATAATATCATCAAATATAATTCGTCAATGCAACCAAAACAAAAACATCTATAACCGTTATAAGAACTTTCTTTTGCAATTATCTTCCTAACATTTCATTACATTAATTGTTCAGTACCATAAATTACATAAAATTGAAAGAAACATACACAATCCAAAATCCACAGAAAGTCTGCCGCGGAGGAAGACATCGAAGAATGCGTTGTTCGTGATTTTTGGGACCATACATGACGCGTAGGTATACATAAATCATAGAGTCCCTACTGAACACTTAAAACATACCATCTATGGTGCATATGTATGTACAAATTCAATGTTTGTGTTTTTGAATACTGATGTTCGATTTATTCATACTATCAAGTAATATGTAAAATGAACTAAACAACATTAAATTTTCATCGCGGAGTGGTTTTATTGCTTAGATGTGCACAGGCTCTCCGAGCGTACCTAAGAATGCTGTTTCACAGCATCAAAAAACAAGATGACCGATGGACCTTAACGGTCACCTGATTAATACAACATATAGTAGAACTGCTGTATACAATAAGCCGTTAAAGAGTGTAGCTTATACTATTTGATGCCAATGACCTTCAATGAAAGTCAAGGTCATTCATATGGATAAACCTGAAAGTCCTTTTCCCAACATGTTACAGCCCCAATATCGAGACTCTAAAAGCAAAACTTACCTTTGGGAACTCTGGGACAGGAAGTGACATCACTGAAGGGAAATCTTACCTTTGGGGACTCTGGGACAGGAAGTAACATCACTGAAGGGAAAACTTACCTTTGGGGACTCTGGGATAGGAAGTGACATCACTGAAGGGAAATCTTACCTTTGGGGACTCTGGGACAGGAAGTAACATCACTGAAGGGAAAACTTACCTTTGGGGACTCTAGGATAGGAAGTGACATCACTGAAGGGAAATCTTACCTTCAGAGACTCTGGGACAGGAAGTGACATCACTGAAGGGAAAACTTACCATTGGGGGCTTTGGGACGGGAAGTGACATCACTGAAGGGAAATCTTACCTTTGGGGACTCAGGGACAGGAAGTAACATCACTGAAGGGAAAACTTACCTTTGGGGACTCTAGGACAGGAAGTGACATCACTGAAGGGAAATCTTACCTTTGGGGACTCTGGGACAGGAAGTGACATCACTGAAGGGAAATCTTACCTTTGGGGACTCTGGGATAGGAAGTGACATCACTGAAGGGAGGACTTACGTTTGGGGACTCTGGGACAGGAAGTCACAACACTGAAGGGATAACTTACCTTCAGAGGCTCTGGGACAGGAAGTGACATCATTGAAGGGAGGACTTCCTTTTGGGGACTTGGGACAGGAAGTCACAACACTGAAGGGATGACTTACCTTCTGAGGCTCTGGGACAGGAAGTGACATCACTAAAGGGAAAACTTACCTTCGGAGGCTCTGGGACAGGAAGTGACATCAAAGCTGGAGCATTAGAATCATTTGTGTACCACCAGTCGAGGAACTGAAGGAAAAACACACCGACAGACAGACCTGTGGACAGGGAGGTGGCTGTAAAGGTCAGGGCCTGGTCTCCTATGTACCCCAGACGCTCAGATGTACTGTAATAGATATTTCTTACCATAGGAAAACACAATATCATTCCAAAGCAGGCAGGATATAGTCCATTACTTCTACCAAGTTCTCTTAATTAAAATACAACAAAGTTTAGTAAACTGCAGCTTTCTATAGGGATGAGGGAATATAGGGATTGAAATCAGTATTAAGATAGAACCATTCATATGTGTCGGAGTAAAGAAATTTTTTCCAATCAAATTCAACAGACATCTATGGGCAATAGCAGTGCATCTAAAGGTACGGTATTTATCAATATAAGCGTTTTGAGGTAAAGCCAGACAACATCAGGTTTAGCTGCCAACAATAGACTCTTGCATTAAATATTAGGCCACTGATAGATTCTGCTGATAGGTTTAATCTAACTTATAGTTTTTAGTTCATCACTCCCTTACCTGGCAGAACTCCAGTCTATAGATTGGACGGCAGTGTCATTAACATCTTCTTCCTGTGAATGACAAAGTTCCACCCCGGCCAGACGGACAAACGGTGTGTGCCACCTTCCTCTTCCGAACATGTAGGCTAACTGATACCATAACACACTGCCTTCCCACGCTGTGTGGATGTAGGGGTACGCTCCGACAAAGGCCTGCCACATACTCTGAACAAGGCTATTCTGGAATCATCAGAGAATTGTATGTATGTATAATTTATAGTCGATGCTCTCGGCCCTGATGTCTTAAAAAAATTGAAGTTATAAAGAGATATCAGAACCAGGATCACATTTGGTGTCATCCAAATTGTGACTTGATACTCTGCTATATGTTCACGTACATGTACATTGTATGTAAGTAATAGATGGTTTTTCAACAATCTACTTACACTGAAGTTATAATGAATTTACCACATGAACTACGGTACTAACAATGAATATCACAAGGACAAAAGCAAACTCTTTAACTGTCCATTTCAGCTCCATCTGCAATACAGTGACAACTTGTCTAATCTGGCTCTTATCTAATCCAGATCCCTGTGTATTGTGAGATTGTATTGCCTTGTTCTTTCATAATTTGTAGTAATTAAAACCTGTAAAACCCGGAAATCTGGCTATAGCGGCAAAATATGGTGGTCCCAGTGACATCCAGTTTAGACAAGTTATACTGTATAATCAAAAGTTTTATTTCTGAGTCTTTTTTTTTCCATTTTCATTTCGATTTCATATTGGCAATATCAATACAACATTTAACATATAGTTTCACTTATAATGTGATAAAAAAACTTCTTCAACAGAAAAGTAGAATTATTTTTCCTTTTCTGACAGATACTATGAATGAATAAACTTTATCCAATATTCCAAACTTCAGTTAGTTATTCATACCTGGGAACTGTTGCCAATATTCAATCTATGTCGCATTTCTTCAAATTTTTCATCCATTTTATGTTTTATGTATGGAATCAAAGCCTGCAACAAGTCAAATAAACAATATCCAAATGACAAAATGAATTTCTACTGAATAAATGTTTACAAGTCTGGTTAAAAACTATATAGTAAGTATTTGTAATTTTATTATAAAGTTTATCATCAACTTATTGCACTAGCTATCGGAGAATTGTGAGATGATCGTCTATATGAAAATAATGCAATATAATGTATCATTCACTAAAAATATACATATTTAAGCTGTAATTAAGTTTTTGTTCTTTTTCATCCCACACATTTTACACTTAAAAAGTCATTTTGCTAATTTATTTTCAGTATGCTGTTGTCCCAGATAATGGCAATCGTTTGATCCCAAGAATTCTCAGCAAGGGGACCTATAAAAAATCTACAATAATAACTGAAATAAATCATTAATTAACAACTATATAAATTCATAATCAAAATCCTTATAATCATAACAACACTATCCAATTCAATAACAACCTATAAATCAATAATAACTATAAATCAATAATATCCTACAAAATCAAATAACCTATCAACCTACTATAAATCAATAATAACCTATAAATCAAATAATATTCCTTACAAATCAATAATATCCTATAAATCAATACATAACTCCTATAAATCATATAATAATTATTAGACAGAAAGTTTGTTATATTTACCAAATATTGTGGTTCCCAATACAAAATGCAATTGGAAAAGCATTTGTAAATAAACTAACTAAATAATTTTAAACTTGCCATTTAAGGAATTAAACAAACTTTAGAATTACCAATTAACAACCATATAAATCAATATTTTACATCAATAATACAACAATATACCTATCAATCAATAAACAATCCTATAAATCAATATTTACTATAAATCAATTAATATTCCTACAAAACAAAATAACCTAATCAACCAATAATAACATAAATATACAATAATTAACCTATTAATCAACATATCCTACAATATTCAATAATGTATTTCCTATAAATCAATAATAAACCTATAAATGCAATAATATCCTATAAATCAATAATTAATCTTATAAATTCAATAATAACCTATAAATCAATAATATCCTTAAATCAATAATAAACCGTATAAAATCAGATAATAACACAAACTTTAGAACTTACCAATAAACAACCTATAAATCAAATTTATCATAAATCAATGAATAACTATTCAATCAATTAATAACCTATCAATCAATAACAACCTATAAATCCAATTTTACCTATAAAATCAATAATATCTTACAAAAATCAATAATACCTATCAACCAATATAACCTATTAATCAATAATAACCCTATAAAATCAATAATAACCTATAAATCAAAATATCCTACAAATCAATAATATCCCTAGAATATCAATATTATTTATAGGATAAATCAATAATAACCTATAAATCAATAATACTAAATCCTTATAAATCGAAGTAATAAGAGCCTATAAATCCAATAATAGAGCCTTATAAATCAATTTATTTAATGAACCTTAGATCAAATCAGAGTAAAACAATATCTAAAATCAATATAATAAATAATCTATATGCAAGATAATCAATAAACATATCAATCTAATGAATAAGATGCCTACCAAATCCAATACCCAACCTATAAATCATAGTTTACTTTATAGAAGTCAGAAAACATCCTTACCGAATTCTATAATATAGAATTTCATGATTCAACACAATTAATAACTCTGATATCTATTATCTATAGGAGTACCTAGTAAATCTAATAATGTATCTCTTACAATCGAATAATAACCTATAAATCAATAATATTCCTATAAATCAATAATTACCTATAAATCAATAATATCCTATTAATCAATAATAATCCTAGGTAAATGCAATAGATAATTATTAAGACAGAAAAGTTGTGTTAATTATCACAAATATTGTGGTTCCCAATACAA
>SAYR01029910.1:1357870-1375938 GCA_004382745.1 Argopecten irradians irradians
CTATACCAGTCCAGAGGAAATGTTTTGCACATGCCGCAACAGGAAGTACCTACATTCGGACGTCTCTTGTGTTATCTGAATATGGCTATAGCTGTGAACCAATTTAAGTGCAACAATGTCCGTCAAGTGATTGTTCTCGCATCAAAGAAGGTCATGAGAATAAATGATTGACGAAAGATTAAGGTTTTCATCCTGCAGTGCACGTGAAACAAACAAACAAACATGAGTTTGGATTTTGTCAATACTTTTTAATATAAGTTCTAGACTTGTTTACGATACACCCAGACGATTGCTCCTATTTGACGAGGTAGTATATTGTACGGGTACACATTTTTTGACCCGTTACATCCCCCAACCCGACCACGTAACGAAGTTACTCGTAACAACCCTAACAAAACAAACGTTTATTTGTGAAACTTCTTAATTACAGATGTTGATTACAAGTCCAATCACGATATCTGATCCAACCAGTGTCCGGACAGATGCAATGTTTTTGTTTCCTTCCAACTTAAGACATGATGGGTTACGGCTGACGACAATATCGTAGATATATTTTATTAACGATATCGTCTCTTCTTCTCTACAATCGTGATTATATCCGCAAGGATGCCGAATAATAGATAACAGCTTTACAGTACATATCTAACATGACAATTACATGGACCTTATTATCCAAGAACTCTATACCTGACGCAAACTCTAAAATCCTTTAAAGTTAATGGAAATATTACCCTTTAGTATTGGTACAGCGTATTCCATTAGAGAAAAAATCATTGCTCCTTATCAAGGAATTCCATTATCTTTCAGGAAAGGTGATACAATTTACAATTTTCAGGGGTAAGCTTTCAGTACTATCTGTATACTATGTAATGTAATTTGAGTCCACAATGAAGTTGGAACCACAGCTAGGTTTAACCAGCGAAAAATACCAAGTATGATCTGATATTGAAAACTCTGTCCTATAGAACCTCACTATTTTAACCTATAATCACCTTACATCCTTGGCTACTGTTCAATAACTGGCCAATGACCTTCTTTACTCTTCCTTCTTTCTTGTCTTCTTTCACTTTGAAGTTCGCTTCAGCTCAAATATGCCTACTGAGATTACATGCCAACAATATTATCAAAAATTTTTCAATTTAAAATGTGATTATCAGGTAATAATTATAATCTCTCCATGGTCACTTTACGTTTAACTTTTACAACTGTTTAAAGTCAGTATAAATCTTATTGAAAATCGTTTCGATCCATAAAATTAAAGGTAAATGAACATATTCAGACTCAATATTAATCATATTAGGCAATGTTCACAATTCTTACCTTTTTTGGTGGTGGTGAATATTTTGATCGGTCATCTTGATTCCGGTGTATCACTAATCAGTATTGATAAGATGTCTGAAAAAATCAAAACAATATTTATTAAGGTGTTTGTAGCATCTTTACAAAGTCGCATAAAGTGTTCAGTAAATGCAGGGAAATTATGACACTCATGACATTCAACTTTCAAAAAAGATCGATAATTGTAGCAGGATCAATGGCTGAAACTAGAAGGTTATCATCGCTGACCATGTTTCTGATTATATAGCAGGAGATTCGGAAATGTAGCAGCCAAAAAAAAGTCAAGCCTACAACTTCTAAACACTATCTGGGTGCTCTACCAACTGATATACAATTTACTGGTCAGCGAAGATCAACCCAGTTCAGCCGTTGATCCTGCTACAATTACGATAATTACGATCTTTTTTGAAAGTGAATGTCATGAGTGTCATCATTTCCCTGCATTTACTGAACACTTTATGCGACATTTGTAAAGATGCTACAAAACACCTTAATATATATTGTTTTGATTTATTTCAGACATCTTATCAATCTGATAGTGATAACCGGAATCAAGATGACCGATTCAAAATATTTCACCACCACCAAAAAAGGTAAGAATTGTGAACATTGCCTACATATGATTAATATTTAGTCTGAATATGTTCATTTACCTTTAATTTTATGGATCGAAAACATTTTTCAATAAGATTAACTGACTTTAAACAGGTTGTAAAAGTTAAACTAAAGTGACCATGGAGAGATGTATAATTATTACCTGATAACTCACATTTAAATTGAAATTTTTGATAATTTGTTGCATGTATTCAGGTGAGATATTTGAGCTGAAGGCAGAACTTCAAAGTGATAAGAAAGACAAGAAGAAGGAAGCAGTAAAGAAGGTCATTGCCAGTATGACAGTAGGCAAGGATGTAAGGTGAGTATAGGGTAAAATAGTGAGGTCTATATGGACAGAGTTTCAATATCAGACAGTACCTGGTATGTTTTGCTGGTTAAACCTAGCTGTGGTACCACTTCATTTGGACTAAATTACATTACATAGTATACAGATAGTACTGAAAAGTACCCCCTGAAATTGTAATTGTATCACCTTTCCTGAAAGATAATGGAATCCTTGATAAGGAGCAATGATTTTTCTCTAAGGAATACGCTGAACCAATACTAAAGGGTATATTTCCATTTAACTTTAAAGGATTTAGAGTTGCTGTTCAGGTATGATGTTCTTGGATAATAAGGTCATGTATGTCATGTTAGATATGTACTGAATCCATTTTTTTCTGAAAACAAAATTAAACCTTTGATTATGTTTGTGTTTGTAGTGCCCTATTCCCAGATGTTGTCAACTGTATACAGACCGATAACCTTGAACTGAAGAAATTGGTGTACCTGTATCTGATGAACTATGCCAAGAGTCAGCCAGATATGGCTATCATGGCTGTCAACACATTTGTGAGGGTAAGATCAGTCTACTTGCCTGGTGTCTGTTGTATCTATCAGAATTGATATTGGAATGGAATAGTTTTTCATTTGTTTTTGCTTTAGATACTTCTCAAACTTAACACTCTTTATCATTACCCCAATGTCTATTGACTGTAGGTTATTGATAATGTCAACAACTTGAAATGTGAGGGTAACTAAATGTCCGTCTTGCCTTGTGCCACCACATCATGTTGCTCCCGGTCTATCTTTTTCTAAGAATACTCTGGCAATCACAACACATTCTAGCTTTTACTAGGATATAGCACCAAATAATCAACCTAGCAATCAGCACATGACACTATTGTTATAAACAGGATTGTGAGGACTCGAACCCCCTGATCCATACTTTATTTCTTGCAATAAACAGGATTGTGAGGACTCAAACCCCCTGATCCTTACTTTATTTCTTGTAATAAACAAGATTGTGAGGACTCGAACCCTTTGATCCTTACTTTATCTATTGTAATAAACAGGATTGTGAGGACTCAAACCCTTTGATCCTTACTTTATTTCTTGTAATAAACAGGATTGTGAGGACTCAAACCCTTTGATCCTTACTTTATCTATTGTATCTATTGTAATAAACAGGATTTTGAGGACTCGAACCCCTGATCCTTACTTAATTTCTTGTAATAAACAGGATTGTGAGGACTCGAACCCTTTGATCCTTACTTTTAATATCTATTGTAATAAACAGGATTGTGAGGACTCGAACCCTTTGATCCTTACTTTATCTATTGTAATAAACGGGATTGTGAGGACTCAAACCCCCTGATCCATACTTTATTTCTTGTAATAAACAGGATTGTGAGGACTCGAACCCTTTGATCGTTACTTTATCTATTGTTATAAACAGGATTGTGAGGACTCGAACCCCCTGATCCGTGCCCTAGCTGTAAGGACTATGGGTTGTATCCGTGTGGATAAGATCATCGACTACCTGTGTCAGCCCCTGAGGAACTGTCTGAAGGACGAGGACCCGTACGTCAGGAAGACAGCTGCTGTATGCGTGGCCAAACTCCACGACATCAACGCTCAGTTGGTCGAGGACCAGGGATTCCTGGACCTTCTTAAAGACATGTTGTCTGACTCGAACCCAATGGTATGTCATATCTCAAAACTAAGACTTTAACGCCTAGGGATTATTAACTCAAACAAAATAAGTTTAATGTTGAGTTTCTGAATGTGTAAGTAGTATAAACTAAAAGTAGAGTGAAGACAAAGTTAATCAAACGGTGAAACTGCAAAATCTGCTCCAATGTTACCACTGATGGTATTGGCATATCACCATGTGTAATGAATGCCAGGTTGTACCATTTTACATGTAAATGTTAAACAAAATGTAGATATTTCAATACAGATGAAATTTTGTTGACTTGTGTTCCAGGTTTTGTTGATATTTTCACTAAATTGTGGTTTGTTTTCCAGGTGGTGGCTAATGCTGTGGCAGCCATAACCGAGATACTGGAATCTTCACCTACAGCCCAGCAGGTGCTTGTAATGAATGGCAACACCATTAATAAGCTTCTGACCGCCCTCAACGAATGTACAGAGTAAGTGTCAGGCCTGGGAAATGTCAGCTCGCCCAGACGAGTGGATTTGGCCATCGGACTAGTGAATGTTGACAACACACTTGTCCATCGGATGAGTAAAAAATACTGACACTGATTATGACCCGGACCTTAAATTATATTTATACAATGTTTGTCTAGACCGTTTATCACTCAATATATAGGTGACAATCAACTGAATACAGCTAAAACTCTGCATTATATATGCATAGTCTGATATAATTATCTGGAAAATATTGAGGGAAAGTTGATTTTAGAGTCACTTGTCCGATTTCAAAGTTTTTCCACGGCTCTGAGTTTATATGACCATGATCATTTCACCTCTGTTCAGTCTCAAAAATGTTTTTCGATGCAATAAAACTGTTCTTGTCATTAATTGGATCATATTTTGAAGAAAAAGAAAAAAAAACATTTTGACAGATTAGATTTATGCAGACAATACTAGATTCCAAACAGAATAACATGCTTGATCTATATAATAATGGAAAATATAGAAATATCTTCGGATTATGATTTTCACATGTAAATTACAGGTGGGGTCAGGTGTTCATCCTTGACGCTATTTCCAATTACACCCCTAAAGATGACAAAGAGGCCCAGAGTATCTCCGAGAGAGTGACGCCTCGTCTTGCCCACGCCAACGCAGCCGTCGTCCTATCTGCAGTCAAGGTAATGATGTTATATAGATGCATGGATACTGTAGTATAATAACATTAATTTTCTTTCTTTCAGTATCAAGTTAACTTATCTATTTTTGAAAGGTAATAATAAAGTCTATGAAGATAGGTTATGGCCAATGGTTCAGTTTGTATTCTTATGGAGATGGTTCAGTTTCTGTATGATTTATGGCCCTTGGTTCAGTTTCTGTATGAGCTATGGCCCTTGGTTCAGTTTCTGTATGAGTTATAGCCCTTGGTTCAATATCAGTTTGATTTTAACAGGTTGTGATGAAGTTTATGGAGATGTTGGAGCCAAACGGAGAGTATGTATCAATGTTGGTGAAGAAACTCGCCCCTCCACTGGTTACTCTGTTGTCAGCAGAACCAGAAATCCAATATGTCGCCCTCCGTAACATCAATCTCATCGTCCAAAAAAGGTAGGCAAATAAAGATACAAGATTGCGTTTTAGACATTTAATGTTTTATGCTGAAGTAGGTTATTCAATTATTATCTATGTGGGTTTTGGGAAGCTTCAAATTGTAGTACCTTCTACTTCCCTCTTTCATTCTGTTGATTTTTAAATGACTTTCTATTAGTCATTAATTGTAGTACCTTCTCCTACTTCCCTCTTTTATTCTGTTGATTTTTAAATGACTTTCTATTAGTCATTAATTGTAGTACCTTCTACTTCCCTCTTTCATTCTGTTGATTTTTAAATGACTCTATTAGTCATTAGCTCTGCGAAAGGAACCCAGAGACATATTTTTTTCTGTCCTTTGTGTTTAAGATCAGATTTTGTATAATTTCTCCTGTCTTTATTATTTCAGACCTGATATTCTGAAAAATGAGATGAAGGTTTTCTTTGTCAAGTACAATGACCCTATCTACGTGAAACTGGAGAAGTTGGACATCATGATCCGTCTAGCTACCCAGGCTAATATTGCCCAGGTCCTGGCTGAACTGAAGGAGTAAGTACAGAAAACTAATAGGGTCCATTCATTTTCTCTGTATGTTCATTCAGTTTATGTAGAGGCTGGATAAATGTTGCTAAAAAACAAATGACATTTCAATTTTTTAAGCAACGATAATTTATTTTGATCAAACCTTGAAGTGTTTTATTGAACCCTTCATCTTTTCAGTATGTTGTGAAGGCTTGATAACTTAGTTACTATACCAACATACTGTAACAATTAACTCACAAACTTCATTAGTATGTTATTGTGTATTCAGGGCATCCAGTAGACCATTGAGAGTATGTTATTGTGTATTCAGGGCATCCAGTAGACCCTTGAGAGTATGTTATTGTGTATTCAGGGCATCCAGTAGACCCTTGAGAGTATGTTAT
Organism: Argopecten irradians irradians; assembly: GCA_004382745.1. Taxonomy (NCBI): domain Eukaryota; kingdom Metazoa; phylum Mollusca; class Bivalvia; order Pectinida; family Pectinidae; genus Argopecten; species Argopecten irradians. The sequence goes on from SAYR01029910.1 coordinate 1,364,264, forward strand.
TGTGTATTCTGGACATCCAGTAGACCCTTGAGATTATGTTATTGTGTAGATTATGTTATGGACATCCAGTAGACCCTTGAGAGTATGTTATTGTGTAGATTATGTTATTGTGTATTCTGGACATCCAATAGACCCTTGAGAGTATGTTATTGTGTATTCTGGACATCCAGTAGACCCTTGAGAGTATGTTTTTGTGTATTCTGGACATCCAGTAGACCCTTGAGAGTATGTTTTTGTGTATTCAGGGCATCCAGTAGACCCTTGAGAGTATGTTTTTGTGTATTCTGGACATCCAGTAGACCCTTGAGAGTATGTTTTTGACTCTCAGAAATCAGATTTGACTCTTCAGTTTAAAGCACATGTCTATGATATGTGGTTTTGCTGTAAAATCTTTTAAGCGAAATCATAAAACAAATAAATCTTGTAGAATGATAAAGCCCTGCTTTACTAACTGATGTTGTTAACACTTTGATAGGTACGCCACTGAGGTGGATGTGGACTTTGTACGTAAATCTGTACGTGCCATTGGACGATGTGCCATTAAAGTTGAACAGGCTGCCGAGAGATGTGTCAGCACGCTCCTTGACCTTATCCAGACAAAGGTCAACTATGTTGTACAAGAAGCCATTGTGGTGATCAAGGTAAATTTGAAAAATGGATTTCCCTGAAACATAATTAAATTCATAGAAATTGCAGCTTCTATACACTATTTCTTGCTGACCTAAACATTATATCACTGCTTGAATAAATCTAGTTTCATAGCTGTTTTTCAATTCAAACATTCAACTTTGTTTTGAATGAGCAATTATTATAGTGTTTTCATCTAGATATTGCTATCTAAAAAGTTTTACCTCTCTCCACACATTGTTTCACTCCAACATTTAAGCAATAATGTGCACAAGCATTGCTTATAAGTCATTCATAGTAATGTCATACATGAAACAAACAGTAAAATCCATGAATTAGAGGGTGTTTATGTATTGTTTAAACAGGACATCTTCAGGAAATACCCTAACAAGTACGAGAGCATCATTGCCACTCTTTGTGAAAATTTGGACACATTGGATGAACCAGAAGCCAGGTGAGTTTATGTACTAATTTCTATTTTATAGTATCATTGAAATGATTAATATTACATTGAATTTTCTTCAAAACTTGGAAACAGAATATTGCTTTAGCTTCTGTCCTTTTAATTCACATGTGATTTAAAGCAAAAATCCATTAAAATTATCCCTTTCCTAACCTTATGACTTCATCAATATGTTTGAAAGAGAAGAGAAAAAAAATGAAACTAAAAACAACAACAAAATTTCAAATAAATATTGATGTTACAGCTGCATTACAAATAGTTGAATCCATTTAATCTATAAAAGTGTATTACTGATGTAATGGGTAAAATTTATAATATGTATTGTCTCGTTAAATCAGGGCGTCAATGATCTGGATCATTGGAGAGTATGCTGAGAGAATTGACAATGCCGACGAGTTACTGGAAAGTTTCCTCGAGGGATTCCAAGATGAGAACACACAGGTACAACATAAACAATGTGTACACAAATTCAAATCAATTTAAATTAAAGTATACTTGGGACTGCAGAAAGGTTAAAAGCACTGCAGAATATGTTACACTACTTTAATGCAAGAAAACATAAACAAGATACACAATCATCATAACTATTTGAGAAAATGTATATAGACTGAGTAGTAGTGTATAAACTCATGTCTATATAGGATCAAATGAAAACATTTTCTATGTCACGTGATGAAGGATTACAAATCATGAAGTCCTTATGATGCTACAAAAATGCTATTACACCTATAATTTATACACAGCGTAGTAGAACAGATCCGTCATGTGATAAAAGATCTGATTTACAAGTATTTGATGATGTAGTGAGGTGTTGGCTATTAACCTTGTCTATTAGGTAAATGTTTTGTGGTATGTCTAACTCACAAATACCAGGAAACATAATTTTGTTTAAAAATTCCTCAGGTACAACTCCAACTGCTGACCGCCATCGTGAAGTTGTTCCTGAAACGTCCCACTGACACCCAGGAACTTGTACAACAAGTCCTTAGTCTGGCCACACAGGTAGGTACACTTGTAACATGTAAAGTCCTACACAACATAGGCACAATGTACTGTATAACAGAAAAATATTCTACTAAATACTTAAGTAATCATGCTTTCTATGATCGCGATGGACAAATCTCCTTTTGGTTTATTAGTCAAATTTTGGAGCGTTTAAAGAAATGAGGAGTTGTTCTACTAAAAGCCAGAAACAGTGACTCACCACTATCATCATAATCGTGATTGATTTCCTCATATGATGTTTATTTACATATACTGTATCACCTAAATGAAAGTTTAAAGTCAACGAGTTGTGATGTTTATTTACATATACTGTATCACCTAAATGAAAGTTTAAAGTCAACGAGTTGTGATGTTTATTTACATATACTGTATCACCTAAATGAAAGTTTAAAGTCTACGAGTTGTGATGTTTATTTACATATACTGTATCACCTAAATGAAAGTTAAAGTCTACAAGTTGTAATGTTTTGCCTGTTATAGGACAGTGATAACCCTGACCTGCGTGACCGTGGTTACATCTACTGGCGTCTCCTCTCTACTGACCCAGCTGCTGCCAAGGATGTCGTTCTGGCCGAGAAACCTCTCATCTCCGAGGAGACTGACCTGATCGAGCCAACACTTCTAGACGAGCTCATCTGTCACATTTCTAGTCTGGCGTCAGTCTATCACAAGCCGCCCAACTCCTTCGTGGAGGGCTCCAAAACGTCCTTCAAGAGGGCACTTCCACCAAGGTCACAGTCGTAAGTGGTTCCTGTTAAATTTAGATTTTAGTGGTATTCTAATAGCATTTTTATGCTGGATTTATTTTTATTAATCATTTTTTCTTAAATGATGCATGTGTTTTTGTTCATTATCTGATCAAAACTACAGTAAAGACTACAGTCATTTCTGTGAAGCTTTCATTAATGCAATGCAGCTATTCAGTGAATAACCAAACCTTGGAAATTGATTCTTACTAGGATAATTCTCTTTGTTTCAGTGGTAACCTTGGCGACACAGAGGAGATGGGTGCACCAGACACTGCCTCCCCTGGAGGAGACATGCCATCCTCCCAGCCTCCACCCCAGGCTACAGTCATTCCGGGCGTGGACTCCCTCATTGGAGACCTGCTGGACATGGACCTCGGGGGACCATCCATGCAGCAGCAACAAATGTACTCCAATCCAGCCTCTCAGACCCCTGTACAGACATCAGGGGCTATGGACCTGCTGGGCGAGGGGCTCGACTCTCTGGTATGTATATTACAAGCCCAGCATCCGGAATACTAAATCATTGTCCATTCATGATGCACAGTGCTTAAATGAATTTAATGACATGCAAAAATTACATGGGCTGCTTCCGTGTCTTAGAGACTGCTTTAAAAAGCTCTATTAAATAAAGGCCTTACATTGGGAGAAATTATCTTTTATGAGAATTAAATGTTTTATATATTAGTAATACTTATTTCCCATTTTGTTTAGCTGGGCGGCCCTGCCACAGGAGGCGATGCCCTTGGAGGACTGGGTGATATATTTGGTATGCCACAAAACCAATCGTATGTCCCACCAACAGAGGTAAGTACACAGAGAATATACAACTTGGTTTTACGTAAGATAAAGTGGAATCCACTGAAGTTAAAACAAATCTATTGGAATAATGTTTAATTTGAAATGAAATTTTGTACCTGTCCATATGCTTTCATAGTATTTCCTGCAGTTTATTACAAAAAGTATATTTTCCAGAGAATTTCAATATAACTAGATTAATCTTTGTTTTGATTTATGTAATGTGAAGATAGTGCATTACATTTTGTATCTAAATCTGTAAATGAAAATATAACACAAATGAAGTTAATGTGGTCTATTTGTAATATTGTAACACCAAGGATGAAGTGCTATATTTTGCCAGGTTTGGTTACAAGCATCAAAGGGCAAAGGTTTAGAAATTAACGGTACCTTCTCACGGAAACAGAACACTGTATATATGGAGTTCACCTTTACAAACAGGGCCATGCAGCCAATGTCAGGATTCGCTGTTCAATTTAATAAGAACAGGTCAGTGATACCATATATACTGTACATATAGCTTGATGTCTTCTCACATCAAAGTTTTACTATATAGAGTTAAGGTGAGAAAGATACACCACTATGACAGTATTTCAGAGATTATATTTTTGAAAAAGTCATCTGTGCAAAAATAAAATATTTTATACAGTATAAAGCTATGTCTTATGCTGTGCTCACAAATGTTATAAATATATCATTAATATGGCAAATTAATCGGACAGGAAATCATCCGGTCTATATATCATATGAAATTATGTATTTGTTATCTAAATATATTAAGTATGTTTGTATGAAAATGGCTTCAATAACGTAATATTATCTCCCTTTGAAAGATAAAAATAGATCCAATGGTGTTATGACCTTCTCTAGTATTTCTTGCTCATCTCGTATAAGATATTTATATGATAATCAATTAATTAATAAATTTATATCAGTAATCAGATCTTGTATAAGATAGTTATATAATAGTCAATTAATAATAAATTTGTATCAATAATCAGATCTTGTATAAGATATTTATAAAATAGTCAATTAATAATAAATTTATATCAGTAATCAGATCTTGTATAAGATATTTATATAATAGTCAATTAAGGATAAGTTTGTATCAATAATCAGATCTTGTAGAAGACATTTATACAATAATTAGTTAATTAACAAATTTATATCAGTAATCAGATCTTGTATAAGATATGTATATAATAGTCAATTAATAATAAATTTATATCAGTAATCAGATCTTGTATAAGATATTTATACATGTATAATAGTCAATTAATAGTAAATTTGTATCAGTAATCAGATCTTGTATAAGATATTTATATAATAGTCAATTAATAATAAATTTATATCAATAATCAGATCTTGTATAAGATATTTATATATTAGTCAATTAATAATAAATTTGTATCAATAATCAGATCTTGTATAAGATATTTATATAATAGTCAATTAATAGTAAATTTGTATCAGTAATCAGATCTTGTATAGTTAATTAATAATAAATTTGCATCAATAATGAAAATAACTAATGGTATATATTAGAAGTTTGTATTGTATTTTTTCAAGAACTGAAACTAACAAACGTGTTTGTTGTTTTACAGTTTTGGTTTGACGGCTGCAGCACCTCTCCAAGTCCAGAGTCCCCTGCCACCAAACCAGAGTGCGTCAGCCTCTCTGGAGCTGAACCACATGGGGCCTGTACAGAAGATGGACCCACTCACCAATCTACAGGTATGGTTACTAAAACAAAAGATATTAATTAATTACACACGAAGGGAACCTTCTCATTGAATGGAAAAATTAAATTTAAGGAATGTTTGTGAATCTGGGCCCTCGCAACTAATAACTTGATTGAAAACAAGCCCGGCACACTTCACATCCGATTGACTCAACAAAATACACAAAAGTGAGTGTGTGCTAGCTCAAAAGACCGCTGAGTGAGGTTTTGTAAAGTGCCAGTATATTAAAGATGTATATTGAGTATCCTGAAAATGAATAATATGTAAATTCCATGTGTTTTACAGGTGGCCGTGAAGAACAATATTGATGTGTTCTACTTCAGCTGTAGTATCCCAATGCATGTGTTATTTGTGGAGGATGGCGAGATGGACAAAAGAGTATTCCTGGCTACCTGGAAGGATATACCTGCCACTAACGAGGTCCAGAGCACCATATCTAATGTACAACATAACGCAGGTATAATTTACTTAATTGTTTATAAATGTAACTTTCACTGGGTTATTTAAAAGACATTAAAAAAAAAGATTTTTAAATATAAAGGATCCTTTTCATTGAACTGCTTTCTACTGTTTTGCATTGTTTAGATACAGTACAACAGAAGTTAAGGAATAGTAACATCTTTACCATCGCTAAACGTAACGTGGAGGGACAGGACATGTTGTACCAGTCTCTCAAACTCACCAACGGAATCTGGGTCCTGGCCGAGCTCAAGATCCAGCCAAGTAACCAGAATTTCATGGTACGTACTGTTAGCGGCGGCCATGTTTGTTGGATATTTTGTCATTTACCCAGTTTCATGGTTGAAATTCATCAAATCTTTCTATCAAGACATTACATAAGAACTTATATATAAATTAAAATTGAATTTTCCAATCTGTCATTAAAGATGCTCCACTGCTGATTAATGGTATTTTTTCACTATCAAAAACAGACGATTTAGTATTTTTCTTCAGTTACAAAAGTTACTTACTTTACACCATAACCACCTTTGAAGAGTTTGAGCTTCTAATTTTAATTCAAGTTAAAAATATGAAAAATTGATTTATTGCATCCCGAAAAATTTCTGTGGCACTACATCCTATATGGAATGAAGTACTGATTACACATGAACCAAAGGCAAAATGAATTATTTTATATTATTTTTTGTGTTAACTAGACATATTTATACACGATTCAAGACCGATTATTGTTCAAATGGTGAATATCATTTATGCTCTGTTGGCGGTGGAGCATCTTTAAATAAGTAGCGCTTTTATAAGAACTAGCTACATATATGTGGTGTGGCATAATTAGGGCCTCACATTGAGATGACAGGTTTTTACCTAACTGATACATACTGCACATTGTTGGGGAATTTCTTGCAGAATAATATGATACCCTCATTTGGCGAGACCATTCCTGACTTGTTAGTAGTATACCGGTAATTACACCTGAATCAAAATCGTTTTGTTTTACTGACTTGTGATTTCATGAGAAATGAATGATAAATACTGTATTGCTTATTTCCTGTTATACAGCTGTCCCTGAAGGCGAGGGCTACCGATGTTTACCCAGGCGTACAGCAGGCCTATGATACTATCCTCCACAACTAGACTGTATATACAGGTACGTCACAGGTGTTCAAACAATAACGTAATATGCTTTTAAAATTACTGTAAAAAAGTATTTATTTTACAATTACTGCCAAATGAAATGAATGGCATGAAATTCTTAAATTATAAAATATTTTCTCCTTTTCCTTTCAGAGAATTCTAGAAACCAGAGGATCAGGGTGTGAAATGAAGCATCGTCCATCCCTGGAAATGAGGATTGCAATACAGCATGGATTAAATATGGACTACAATATGTTACTAGTTACTTTAGTGGTATCATTTGATTACTTATGCGGGACATAGTGAAACCAAGCTCCATGTTTGTTGTGAATGGCTGACTAATGATAAATGACAGAGCCTATGTGTAATTGCATCACAAGTATTTGTTTAAACATATATCTATAAAACAAAGCCGTATTGTCTGTTTAATATCAGTCATATAACTAAAACTGTTATATGAATGAAGATCAATCAATATTTAAATTGGAAATCAAAGGAATGTATCGGATAAAAATTGAACAATATAAAAGGAGACGGGGACACAAAGGAGTAAAAGAACCATCAGAGACGAGCTGGAGTTCTGAGGACAGGAATCTTTTATCATGGACTGTTTTAGATTTGATTCCTTCTTATTAAAGTTTACATCCCTTTAGTTTCAATTTTGTGTATTCTGTTAGCATATTACAGAGTTAACTGCCCTTGCGGGCAGGTATTGATTGTGACATTATGTTTGCGTCATACTTTTCAGAGAAACGACACGAGTTTAGCTCACAAAATAAGAAGCCTATCCACAAAGGAGATAACTCTGTAATAAGCAAAGACAGAATGTAACTACCTTAAAAAGTCTGTTTTCTGTCATTAGTTATAATATGAAGTCCTTGATCATGAATGTTGCTTTGATATTAAATGTTGTTCTGTAATGTTTCTGTATGGATAGGTTAATTGTTTACCTACCATGTGTCACTTTTCACTCCATTATGTGGTCTTTGTTGTTACCAGATATTTATGTGAAGTAAATAAATTATAATATATTACATGATGTATCTGTCTGATTTATTTGTAAGATTCAAGCCTACATACCTGTGATTGAGTGAGATTGTGACATACAGGTGTATTCTTGGTCTCTTCCAGTGTGCTTCAGTGAGATATCACTATAACACTAGCTAGGCTGTCCTTTCTTACTCGATCTCTTAGACAGTTTGGTTTGGTTTCATTCGTATGAAGTCCTATGAATGGCCAGGGTCGTTTAAGGATGAACAACTTGCTGGTGTTTCGTTCTGTCTTTTGTACAAAATGGGTGAAATATTGTAATAAGGAGAGAAAATGTATGTCATAATAGATAAGATAAGTCTTTCAATAAGCAGAAAAATAATAACGAAAATGAAACTAGTAATTACAAGAATGCAAAATATTGCACAATTTAGGCCTCCATGGAATTGAGTACGAAATTACTTTGTATGTTCATGATAGAAATAATAACCTTCTGGAATCTTCTGATTTAGATGCAGCGCCAACAGTATATCAGCGCTTTATACGATCACCCATAAACATATATATACATGTACATAATACATGTTTCTAGATTACCTAAATACCAGCCTAATGGCGGAGACAAACTGTTGTGAACAATGTTTTTTTTCTAATTATTAGGAATTCTAAATATTGTAATACCCTAATTGAATTATTTTTTATCGTTTTTTGTGTCGCCTGCAACACAAGTCGGCTTTCCGTGCGAAAACTTCAGTTTATCAATGAGATCTCGAATTGGTTTTATACTGGTCTAAATCCGTTATCATTTACAAGAGATACGGGACTTTAAAACCGTCAAAACAGACAATTTCTTGGCTTCCTTGTGATAACTTCAAAGGCCCACTACCTTTCTGAAACGGCTTTTAATTTTCAAAATCGGAATGTAAAATTGAGATTGATAATTTTGTAGAGGATCAAAAGTTATTAACTCACCGTTAATTCTACACTTATCATCATCTTCTGAACAATTTGATTAAAATAAATAAAATGTTAATTTTCATAACACAGGTCGTCTTATGTTTCACTGCGCCAGACGGCAAAACAGCGAAATGAATCTCCACATGTACAGTTATCATATATTATGCAGGAAATCTTGCATATGTTTGGTGTTGTAACCTAATCTTAGGCCATCGGTATGTATTTTCTTATGTTATTAATGTTTTTTAAGAAACCTTTAAATTTTGCTCCGGAAAGGTACATGTAGAGGGCCTTTAGTATTTATTATCAGATTTTAACCGAATGTTGTATATTGCTTGATATCAATGAGATCTAGGATGGGTTGTTTGCAAGAGTTACGGGACTTTAAAATCATCAGAACGGATATTTTCTTGGTGTCCGCTCATTAACGTTTGTATTTATTATCCATTTTTATGTTCAAATCAAATTTTATTTTTTAAAAATCATAATATTACACAACATTTAGTGTCCTCACACAGGAGGAGATTCATTCAACACCCAATCATACTTTGATCATTCAACCTTATCTACTTTATATTTAACCTTACTGTTTTTTATATCTACATGTATATATCATTTTTATATACCCCTTTACACATCTATAGATAAAGATAGCACATCTCAACTACAGGAGGATTCCGGACATGGTGAGATTTGCCTAACCTCACCTATTGCTTTCGTCCTCCCATATTGAGAGGTAACTAGACTTCAAGAGAAAAAGATAATTTTATTTTAATACAGTTGTATTGCTTAAATATCACTCTATGGTGCATATAATCTACTGTATATACTACTGTAACGTACTGTATCCGATTTATAGCAATGAGATCTCAGATGGGTTTGATACTGGCCAAATCCGTCAATATTTGCAAATGTTACGGGACTTGATAACTTCACTTCGTTATTAGCAATATTTTCAAATGTAAATAACTTCTTTTGTGATGTATCCACTTCCGTGGAATTCTTGTCTTAATACTTGAGAAACTTCTGATGTGTTATACACAGGGATTTATAGGTGAGATATACGTCCTTTGTAATGGTCAAAAGTGTCTCGTCGTGCTATACATCTAACATTGTCAGAGTATGTTGGAAAATTATGCCAAGGTAGATCCAATAGGAATTCGCCAACAACAAACGCATTTAAAAATATAACAAAGTGGGCGTCTATCTAGGGAAACAAAATGTAAGTTGTAGGCGAAAAGAATCACCATATTTTGAACGCTTTGTGTTCATGGCATATCAATTTGTCACACTACTAAACATACAACACATACAACAAATAATATCAGAAACATTTATACATCTGTTTTTTTATAATATAAACCTTTCCTTTGAGAAATTACGTTCTGATTCACATGAAGTCTGCTAAAACGTTTTTATAGTAAATATCCCGATTTTTTAATAATTTTTCAAATCTCATATTTTCTGAAAAAAATTACATGACTGTCATATTTACTCATCAGTCCATCCACCAAATACAAAAAATATATGACAATATCCATTTTCATTGAGTTGGACCCTGTGAGTTCCATCTCCCATTTCTCTCGCGCAATCTCTAGTCTGGTCTAGCCTCGTCTCGCTCTTCTACCTTCCTATATACTCTAAACCCCCGTGTGAACAGAGAGAAACATATCAGTGGCGTAGGAAGATGAAACGTCATGGCGGGGCAAAGATCCCCAATATTTTGTAAACCCCCCCCCCCCCCCCCCCCCCCCCCCCCCCCCCCCCCCCCCCGCTTCCTACGCCCCTGCATATGGCTAATTGTTGCAAGTATTTCACTTAGTGATCAATTAGTGATTAATAAACGCAATTACAACTATATCATATATTCACTTTCACACGGACTTAAAACATGAATAATATCTCCATCAATATCAATGATGGGAACATTACATTGTCTCCGGTGACCACTGGAAAATACACATGCTAGAATTAACTGTCAACCAGCTCCCATATCAATTGAGATAAATGAACCTCGGCGACCCATTATTGGTTCAAAAAAAATAATACATGTTCATAAAAAGTAAATATATGGTCAGAAATAATAAAATATTTGTTCAATCTGTATTTAGGATTATTGAATTATATTTATTACATTCATATGTGCCAAAATAAATATATGTTCATAAATGTTGCATTGTGGGACAGTATGGTAATGACACCAAGGGGCTTTCGTTACGGCGTATTTGATTGGATAAATGAAAACGAAAAGTAGTTCTTGATCATGAAGTGTTTGTTTTTCAAAATGAAGGCTGCAGACGATTTGACGATGGAAGTGGAAATGCTATTTGTTTTGGTGAGTAAACTAAGTAATACCTACGTGTACAATCTCAATTAAATGTAACTGTGGTGACAGGGCACATCGTTTTGCAATTGGCGTCCGACCAGAAACATATATAACGTTAGTAACCTCCCGTCAAATAGTTCAATAAACCACAACATGTCATGTAAGACCAAGACCGTTTTCGTTTATTCGGAGCAACCAGTTCGACCGTTTGTTTATTGTCATTATCTAAAATGTAAATCCTGACGGACCTGCAGTTTTTTTGGATGACCTATATGTCATCATTGCACCGTCCCGTCGGCGTCCGCCGTGCGTAAACTATTCATTCAAACGACTTCTTCTCAATAACCGTAAAGGCCTAAAGTACTCATATTTGGGCCTGTAGCCATGCTGGGATGAAAGAACTACCAAAGTTGTGAAAATGAATGACC
>SAYR01029910.1:1375963-1412735 GCA_004382745.1 Argopecten irradians irradians
AATTTATAATGCTAGCAGATCAAAATATTATACTCCTTACATCAAATGGTCCATATAAATAAGACAATTACACTTAAATTCAAATATATACTTATACTTTTACACTTTCAAGTTATTTAACTGCATTCAAAATACATATCTGCATAATTTTACCAAAATAGACAAATAAATATACATAGTTTTCTTTTTATGAACATTGCCACAGGATATAACAATATTGCATAAGAAATATAAAAGATTGACTTACAGAAGTAGAAGAAATTATTATTCCAATTCCACAAAACAGTCAAAAGGTCTAAGAGCTAGACCAAAACCACAACTGCATGCTCTCATTAAAACCTTTCTGTGAACTGTCCACAGACAAAGGAAAGTTGGCTTCCAAAGATAGAAATTTGGAAGGAAAGTTTGACCCAATAACAATAACAATTTATTATATCTATTACCCAAAAATCCAATCCAGCGACTAGCCAGGTGAGTCAACTGACTGGATTACCTACCTCACCTTAATTAAATAATGCACTCATGCATTCCATCCATTTGCACTCAACTCTTCCCAGGTAACATACAGGTATACAGCGTAAACAAGACGGTGACATATAGGACCAGTACTAATGGGACAAGCAGGGGTGCATTCCTTAATTATAACCATACATAAATACACTAATACTAATTACATAACAATTAGTTACTTAATTAATTAATAATTAATTACCCTGCCACAATAGCTTTATTCCTGTTTGTTTAAAAAACATTACTTCCTTACAGTATCTCTCAAAAAAGAGTAAGAATTTCTTCAGTACAACCAAACACTACAATTTTGAAAAAAAATCTATTACACCAACTGCTGCAAGGAATGCAGCATACTGTCTGACAATCTAGGTAAATATCTATGCCAAAAAACTCTGGCACCGTTGCTTCATTGGGGATTAACATTTGTTCTCAAGTCATGAGGATTTCCTCTCTTTGTCTACCTGTAGTAAACTGTAATTCCACTTCTGGAAAATGTGCGTGGAAGCATGTCTCCCTTATTGGTGTACCACTTCAAAGGCGGTCTTATTCCAAATGATTGAATGTTTAGCTGACTTCATGATCATCTTTCTTACCAAGCCAACACGTTCTGTCATAATGTAAGTTTTAATCCAATATATTCATCCATTATGTACGGACTCCAACGTTTCACCATGTTTTTTTAATACTATGATTGACTGATAGGCTTCAGAAAATTTAACCGAACGAGGCTGGAGCAGCAATTAATCCATGGTAAGACATAATGGAGACAGAAAAAGATCATTTTCATTCTCGACATTCTAAAACATTTGGCATATTTCTAAAAAACGATTGTATAAAAAAAGGCTATTAAAAGTTTTATCACTGAATAATAAACATCCCGTCCATAGTCGTTTATTGCGACTGTTCAGTTGTGTATTGATTCTTTCCTCCAATATAACTGCCTCGGTTTCGATCCTCTTTTAAGTTTCCATAAACTCTTCCACTAGCACATTTTCCACTCAACGTTGATATCCTTATGGTAATCCATACCTCTCTTACTGCTTCCCGAAATAAGCTGAGCGTAGTTTCTGCACGCTTTGTCTCCAGAAACAGTAAGTGTTTTCTGACAATCTCTAAATCTTGATAGTCTTCTGCTGCAAATTTAAGGAAAAGGTCCAGCAATTTTTCCTGTGTTTCTTTCATGTCTGTCACAATTTTATTAGGAGATCTACAAAATATAGAATATCAACACATATACTAATTTTGATAAATATACTCTACCCAAATATATATTCAAATTGAAGATTCAAGAAAATTTTATTTCAAAGTTGTATATTCGGATAATGCAAATATTTACCACTGTTTACAAAATATAATACTATATAACAAATAGCAGGGATTTTATGTTACTATTTTATGGGCTGAATCACAGGGCCCGTTCCTATGATGCGATATATATAGGAATAGGTCACGTTTATTTACATAACCTTTAATGTAACAGGGCGAGAGTATTGTGCCGCCAGATGCGGCTCGAACCTCGACCTCTGACTTACTGGTTCCACCCACTCTACCGACCTGAGCTAAAGGGAAATTCCCCCTAGCGCGAACTAAGAAGGCGACGATATCACTATTTACAACACTAATACTCCCCCCTTCAAACCGGTGTTCACCCCCGAACAACGAACAAACCCAGGTTCTCTCTCCCAAAAAAGGGCTTTCTCAATCTCATATGGCAAGTGGTCTACGGCCACAAATGATAAACACGGGCGCAGGCAGTAGTGCATGCGCAGCCAGGACTCAAACCCGCGACCCCCAGACTTACTGGTCCGCAACTCTATTGTACTGCAGCTAAAGGGAAATTCACCCTTAGCACGAAGCTAGAACGGCAACCGTAACACTATTTACAATTCTACTGTCCGAAAACACAGGGCCTCGTTCCTAATGATGATATATATATATAAGATAGGTCCAACATCTATTCAATTTGTGTAATGTATGTAAATAGACGTGGACCTATCTTTATATATATATATCTAATCATAAGAAACTAGGCTCTGTGCGCTAAATTATTTGCTGCATTTTCCCAATTTTATGTTAACATTTTCCCCGATTAAGAAAAACTCTCAGAAATAAAGTTTTTATAAAGCTGGCAGTTGTATTGTTTTCTCAACTGTCAAAGGTACAAGCCCCTTGAGCAGGATTAAAAATCAACAATACCCTATGAACCTTCAAAGTCGATGGCGTTTTCGATTATACGGTTTGAGTGTTTTTGACTTAGCTACGTTCGTTTATGAATTTCAGAGCGGACCTGACTAATCTGATATTGTTTTTCAGACGAGCCTTAACAAAGCCACTCACAGGCCTGCTATAAAACCAAAAGGATCCCAGGGCCAGAACTTAACGGGTCTCTCTCTCTCCTTGGCTATAGCCGTATTAGGAAATTTAATTTCAGATATGGCTTGTTCATGGCTTAAAAAATAAAAACACTTTGCTTCGGGACAATGTAAGGTATCATTTCATGCAAGTTTCAGCCAAACTGTAAACTAATAGAAGAAGTTTCAAAATATATTTTTCAAGATGGCAGGTGTGGTGGCCATCTTGGATTTCGGATCAACATTAAAATATAACAACACTTGGTCTGGGGACCATGTCAGGCTCATTTCATGCAAGTGTCAGGCTAAATTACACTCGGCCAAGAACTTGATAAGCAAATTTCAAATTCAAGATTTAGAATATTTGACCCCCGTGTCCGTTATCTCATCATGCTACTGGCTAAAGATGATATACACTGGGCCTTTTCGCTAGTGAAGAAGTACTTAATAGTATATTAGCCAAATAGGACCCCTGTGACCTTTAAAAGAAAGGTCAAGGCATTCATTTTCACAGCTTTTGTAGCCTTTCATTCCAGCATGCTACAGGCCAAATAGAGTACTCTGGCCCCTTACGGTTATTTGAGAAGAAAGTTTTTCAAAGATTTTAGCCTATTTGACTCCCCCTTTGACCTTGAAAGTAGGGTCAAGGTCATTCATTTTCACAACTTTGGTAGTTCTTCATCCCAGCATGCTACAGGCCCAAATATGAGTACTTTAGGCCTTACGGTTATTGAGAAGAAGTCGTTTGAATGAATAGTTTACGCACGGCGGACGCCGACGGGACGGTGCAGTGATGACTATAGGTTCATCCAAAAAAAACTGCAGGTCCGTCAGGATTTACATTTTAGATAATGACGAATAAACAAACGGTCGAACTGGTTGCCTCCGAATAACGAAAACGGTCTGGTCTTTACATGACATGTTTGTGGTTTATTGAACTATTTGACGGGAGGTTACGTAACGTTTATATATGTTTCTGGTCGGACGCCAATTGCAAACGATGTGCCCTGTCACACAGTTACATTTAATTGAGATGTACACGTAGGTATTACTTAGTTTACTCACCAAAACAAATAGCATTTCCACTTCCATCGTCAAATCGTCTGCAGCCTTCATTTGAAAACAAACACTTCCATGATCAAGACTACTTTTCGTTTTCATTTACCAATCAAATACGCCGTAACGAAAGCCCTTGGTGTCATTACCATACTGTCCCACAATGCAACATTTATGAACATATTATTTATTTGGCACATTGAATGTATAAATATATATTCAATAATCCTAAATACAGATTGAACAAATATTTTATTTTCTTGACCATATATTTACTTTTTATGAACAGTATATTATTTTTGACCATATATTTATTTTTTTATGAACATTAATTTATTTATGAAATATATTTAATTTTTTGATATAAATATTTATTTTTTTATGGACAATTTATTTATTTTTATGAACATATATTTATTTTTTGATATATATATTTTATATTGTTTATTTTTTTTATATATTTATTTTTTAAAATATATTTTTTTTATGAACATATATAATTTCATTTTTCAATTTTTGAATAAATATTTATTCTTTATGAACATATATTTATTTTTTTGAATGTATATTTTGTATTATTGAACAAATATTTATTTTTTTAAGAACACAATATTTATTTTTTAGAACAAAAATATTTAAATTTAATGAATATTGCAACGTTTTTCACATGCCATACAATGTTTTCTAAATTGTCATCGTTTTAAATTCCAATTATGGGATTTTAGCGATATTTATTTTTTATGGACATATTTTTATTTTTTATGAACATATATTTATTTTTTTGAATAAATATATTTTTTTATGAACATATATTTCATTTCAATTTTTGAATAAATATTTATTCTTTATGAACATATATTTATTTTTTGAATGTATATTTTGTATTATTGAACAAATATTTATTTTTTTAAGAACAAATATTTATTTTTTAGAACAAAAATATAAATTTAATGAATATTGCAACGTTTCACATGCCATAACATTGTTGTATTGAAATAAAATGCATTCTTTCTACTCACACGAACTCTAGCTAATACTATATCCTAAGGAATATTATACAGAGTATGAATACATGAAACAAATAAACCTACCAACAACCAACTAATATACTTCATTAATATATCAATTAATTACTTAATTGATATTAATTACCATTAATATAATGCTATTTTGTCACAAGATTTAGCGGACTAATTCACATGTTAATCCACACACAGTAACAATTTCAATGTCAAATACATTGCAAAGTTGAACTTGTAAAACATCGCTAATCCATAGCATGGCATGGGGGACTGGGGACATCACACTCCTTCACCAGAAGAGGGGAGGGGGGTTTATATGGGGGGAGGGGGGGTTTACATGGGGGACTGGGGTCATCATACTCCTTCACCAGAAAGGGGGAGGGGTGTTTATATGGGGGGAGGGGGGTGTGTTTACATGGGGGACTGGGGTCATCATACTCCTTCACCAGTAGGGAGGGGAGCTATTATGGCGAACATGCAAACTTTATTTCAAACACATGGGTGTGTACCGGAGACGACTAGGATAGTAATCCTCCACATACCGCCCCTCCTCCCCCGGGACCCCCCTTCCGCTCTCTACTAAAACCCGAGGCTAGCCCTGTAGTGCAAGCAACAACATGCAGCGACCTACCCCTTCCCGTTGTAAATCTATTATATGTGTACATGTACTTTGATCGATCGTTGTGTGTTTATAGTCAAGATTAGGGTTACAATCCCCCTCCTTTCTCAACACGGGCTTGGGACCGGCTACGTGAGGCGGAGTAGATCTGTTAGCCAGTGTCAACCCCCTCCCCCACTCCTCCCCCTCGGAAACTGGATCACACAAGCATTTGTCAGGAAACCGGATCACTGTCATTTGTTAGATAAACTAAAGTTGTTATCGAGTAGAGGCTGTCCATCCTTACCAAAATAAACATCACATACCAGGGCAAGGTCAAACATAACCTCCCAATTAAGACAGTTGATTTCAAAACAATGAGATCGTTTACTGGCAGACTGTATAATGAGATATTGTCAGCCTACATTCCTGAAGGCTGGTAACTGGAACTGTTTACATTGAGACTTGATTTAATGTGAAAACTATACTTGTAATTTAAAATGTCTGAAAAAAAATGGAAAAGTTTAGTTTTTTTCCGACCAGAATGTAATGAAGCACTGCAGGGAACTACGAAAAACCTACATGTTACATTGGACTAAAAATCAGAGAAATTGAGTCAGTAAAATGTTGACGGACGAACAAAGATCTTTTTGGTTAGGTTACAACCTCTTCTCGAGACTTAATAACACGCAGGTGTTATCCCTTCTTACCTCTTCTCGAGACTTGATAACATGCAGGTGTTATCCCTTCTTACCTCTTCTCGAGACTTGATAACATGCAGGTGTTATCCCTTCTTACCTCTTCTCCAGACTTGATAACATGAGGTGTTATCCATTCTTCCTTTCTCAACATGGGCTTGAGACCGGAGTAAGGATAGACATCTGCGATGACCACCCTCGATATTCCATGGGTTACTAGCTTTAATAACTATAACAACGGTATATGATAGTAACCCCTCAAATCTCGAGGATGACGATAGTAGGCTTACAAAGACCTATATTATGCATCAGTGTCTGGGGGATAGATAACATACACCAAGGGTTGATATCATCTAGTCAAATTGCGTGTCGAATTTCTCCCCCACTGGTCATCAGAAGAAAATACGCCGATGTTACAAAGGTTCGTAAAAGTCATAAATCAGGTCCATTGTACGTATCACATCGTTATATCCACAGGTCAGTGGGAGGCTGGTCAGTCCATGCTGGACATTAGTGTTCCTAAACCACATGGGTTCGTTATAATTTATGACTTCTTCAATCTGATATCACAGGGATATGAGAATTAGTTACAGATTTTATAATCATGGACCCATCAGAGTGCCCTAAGACCATTTTAGATGTTTTAGAGGTCTAGGTCAAAAAACGATAAAAATCATGCTCTACGTACTATATACGAGAAGCGTGGCAAGCTCTTAGACTCCAAATGTCTTACCCGCCTACCTTTAACTGCTATAAAAACACATTTCTAGCACCTCTTCATAAAAACGGTTATTACAGTTGGAAAGAGCGATAATTTTCTTTCAAAATCAACCAATACATCTACAGTGGACCCTCGATAATCCGGACACCTTCGTTCCCAGCGTAAACCGTCTGGTATATCATCTGTAACTAATTCTCAGATCCCTGTGCCTGATAGATTTCGATAACGTTGATCTATACCAAGATTTATGGCGATCTTAGTTGTACAAAATCACTCTAGTTATATCGATCACAGGCATTTGGCTCTATAGACATTTTTCTCTCTATATAAAAAGAGTGAAAAAATGTCTATAGAGCCAAATGCCTGTGTGTCAAATATTTCTAGCCAATAACTTACCAATCTATATAGTCTACGACTTTCGTATCTATAGAGTCAAAACATGTCATTTGCTTCAAAAGCCTGTGACATAGGTTGCGTTCCAAAAGAGACAAGTGAAATGCCAAACGTTTCATAAGAATATCGAATATAATGTCACGTCTCTTGAACTCGTGGTTATTAACGCTAATCTACCCCGGTGGATTTTTTTATTGATGAGCCTTAATGTCCATGCACATGGATCTGAGATTTAGTTACAGTATATATTTTGAAAATTATCGACCTAATCCGCTAAACCTATCTATATTATTAGGTATTCTAAAATTTCTTTGTCTTATACAGCCGACTATTATGGACTCACCAGAGTGCCTGCCCATCGGCTTTTTAGGGGTCCACATAAAAAGGTCGGTAAAATTATTTTGATCTTGACCAAGTGACGTCTAAAACGGTCTGTGGACACTCTGGTGGGTCCATAATTATGTAGACTGTAACTAATTCTCAGATCCCTGTGTCTGGTGGGTCCATAATTATGTAAACTGTAACTAATTCTCAGATCCCTGTGACCGAGCGCACGACACTCGGTGGGTCCATAATTATGTAGACTGTAACTAATTCTCATATCCCTGTGACCGAGCGCATGACACTCTGGTGGTCCATAATTATGTAGACTGTAACTAATTCTCAGATCCCTGTGTCTGGTGGGTCCATAATTATGTAAACTGTATCTCATTCTCAAATCCCTATGACCGAGCGCAGGACACTCTCTGATGGATCTAACCCTGTTTGTATTATCTGATCATGGGTCGTTCTTATCCCACTAGATCTATACAATAGCCCCTATCAACTCCCTTTCAAGTTGAGAACGAAGACAGATGTGTGGAGTGACCATGGCAAAGAGAGATCGGGGTGTTTTCTATGTATAGGTCATGGGATTGTTATAGACTGGTCTGTGTCGGTGTTATGTAGAAAAGGCCAGTTGATTTGAAAACATTGTCAGTCGAATTCAATGAGTTTCCTAGGGAAAGCGCATTTAAAAACCCCTTAGTTTGAATTCTATAGTTTTTCCTTTTGTGTATGCATAAAAAATGTGTATGTCGGGTTTCGAATTTAATAAATTTATAAAGTTGTTAAGGTTTTGTTTATTTCGCAATCACTTACTGTATACTTATTTGTAACAGAACCACTCCAAGATAGTGTTATAACCATCAAAGAGTATATCCTGCCATTACAAATCTCTTTGTCAGAGTGCCCCCCTCTCCTCCCCCATCTCTTACCCTTCCTCACTATATCTGGTCATGCCATTTTTATGATGTCTCCGATATTACTGACCTATGGAACACAACATTGTCCCACTTTACATCTCCCCTTCGGAAACTCTAAGCTGATATCTCTGATAAAAAGGAATTCTGTTTTGGGGAAAATCAAAATATTAGCATCAAATGCAGCACTAGTGTTGCGATTGGAACCAAAGATCCCTTGAGCAAATTTGATCCATAAAATACTGTTTTATTTACGAAATTTTCGAACAATTCTAAAACTGCACGTCCTTTCTCGATGCGTAGGCCTATTTCACTACACGTGTACTGTTCACTAAAGATGTAAATATGGCGGCCGCCAAACTATTTTTTCCGTTATCCTGAAAATATATATCCTATGTAAGCCTATAATACGCTTCTGTATCAATGATAGTCATCATCTGAACAATAGTAATTGTTGTCTAATCGTGTGTATATGTGACTAATAATTAACACAAAAAATAATATGAAATAATATATTTTGCTTTCGGTGCATGTGCAATCATGCAGTACTTCATTCCATATAGGACATACATAGTGTCACGGATTTTTTTCGGGGTGCAATAATTATTTTTAATATTTTTATCTTGAAGTAAAATACATATAAGAAGCTCAATTTTTTCAATGGTATGTGGTAATGGTGTAAAGTAAGTATTTTTGTAACTGAAGGAAAATATTAAATCGCCTGCTTATGTTTTGATAGAGAAAAAATACCATTTGTCAGCGGTGGAGCATCTTTAATAAAGAAAATATAAATATGTATCTAAATATGTACGTGTAGGAACCTATATTTGAACAAGAGGCCCAATGGCCTTAACGGTCACCTGAGTTAGAATATATAATGAAACAAATAATGAAACAAATTAAAGACATATAAACACTATATGCTGGGCCTTGAAGTTGGTCAGTGATTTATAAATTTGTTTTTTTAGACTATGAAGACTATTTGCTTCCATCAAACCTGTGAACTTTGAGGTATTTTTTGAAATTTTAATCATTTTGATCCTGTTTGGTCCTGCCCCTCTGGTCCCCCAGGGGGTCATCGAGGACGGATATGGATGTTAAAATGCTATATCTTAGGCTAATAATTCTAATCCAGTTTGACTAATTTCCTATGAAAATTGGGCAAATTATGTTCACAAATATGTTTTTCCTATATAAATTAGAGTAAACTTGACCCCTCCCCAGGGTGTAACGCGAAACCCCACAATTTTTATAAAACACCTTAAGACCTTTCCATCTATAATTATTTGATTCTACTATTTCCAGAATTTTAGAAGATTTTTTAAGTTTTAGCCTATTTGACCCTTTTTTAGCCCCGTCCCTCTGCCCCCAAAGGGGTCGGCCAGGACCAATGTGGATATATTAAAATGCTATATCAGGCTAATTATTCTAACCAAGTTTGGCTCGTTTCCAATAAAAAATGAGCAAAAAATGAACTATAGTAACCTTGACCCCACTTCGTCTCAGGTGACCTAAAAAGTTAAAAACTAATATACCCTCAAAACTACCTAAAATTGTTATTTATCTGTTAAATAAACATTATAAGTGTGGATTTCAAGTCTGCATTACCAATATTGAAGAAAAATAGATAAGTAAACTCATTCAGTCATCCATCAATTTTGTGAATAATATAATCGGTGTTAGTTTAATTGTATTTTCTTTCGTTAGGCTATTTGTCCCAGTCTCTCCATCATGCCGCTTTCCATAAATGGAAATGGTCCCCCCTGCAAGTGAAAAGTCCAGCAGTAATGTCTCTGATTGGTCAAAAAGTTCACGGGAACTTGTCATCCGTTAATATTGTGTGATCAGTGATGCGTGCAGAGGAGCTTTGAGAATAAGAGAACAGAAGGGTTGGTTTGTATTTGAAGCTTTTGACGCATAAGATTTAATGCAAATTTATTTTTCTGGTTTTGCATTTAATAAGATAGCATTACTTAACAGAATGCGAGTAAAATACTTTGTCAGAAGGCCTTAAGAATGCAAAAATCGACATTCAATGCACTACTCACTAGGCCTATCAGACGATGCGGCACCCCTCGAGTGGCCGCCATGTTTTTTGATGCAGTATATTGTCAATCACACTTCGTACATTTTAATTCATCAATGAGTTCGTATTAAATAAATCAAGTGAATGTTTATTGACTACATACACTATATAACCAAAACAGTAGGGTATAGGCCTACACCGAACACATGTTACATGGAGCATGCGCTTATACAACTTCCTGTCATCGGCCAAGTTTTGATAATCGTGTCTTGATAGACAAAACAAATCTGTAGCCTAAATTGAAAGGTGGAACAACTGGCGTGTGTGTTGGTAAGTACGCTTTGTATTTAACACGGAAAGGAAGTCTGAATGCAAAATATGACTTGCTAGATTACATTTCCGGGGCTCAATCTTGCTATGGCAAACCTCATTCACATCGGATTTTAGTTCTGCATGCTCGGTCTGTCCCAATCATTGTAAACATTGGGTCTACTATCATGACTATCTTACTTCTCCCTTCAACTGCAATATTTCACATCATTATTTATTATCCCCCGTCCAAAGTTGGCGGGGGATATACAAATGGGGTCCGTCTGTCCGTCCGTCCGTACGAATGGTTTCCGGAGCATAATTCTAAAACCAGTAGAGATATTTCCACGAAACTTCATTCACACATTGGTCTTATGGTCTAGTAGTGCCTTTTGCTATTTTTAGGATTTCATTTTTTGCATTTTTTCCATAACCATGAAAACATTGCTGAAAATATCATATTTTTGTACCAGGTTCGTTTCTGGAGCATAACTCTAAAACCAGCAGAGATATTTCCACGAAACTTCATAGACACATTCTTTTTATGGTCTAGTAGTACCTTTTGCTATTTTTAGGTTTTCATTTTTTGCACTTTTTCCGTTACCATGGAAACATCGCTGAAAATATCATGGTAAATGTTACTTTGCAAAACTCCACCCATCTTTGTGTATATAGTCTAATATAAATGTCAAGGCTGTACAGTGGACCCGCGATAATCTGGACGCCGGTAGTCCGGAAAACTCACAATCCGCACGGAAATGTCAGGGAACGGATTTCCATAACATTATTTATACTCGCTAGTCCGGAAATTCGTATTCCGAATACGGAACTCCATTTTGGGAACGGAATGTCATTTTCGTAAATGTTACTTTGCAAAACTCCACCCATCTTTGTGTATATAGTCTAATATAAAAGTCAAGGCTGTATACCTGATTCAACAATTGCAGCCCCGCTCTACTTGAATTATACTCCATCTTTCTTTAGCTCAACTTCCTTTTTCCTGTTTTTTTTTTCCATACACATAAGTCTCCACAATCAAACTTCAGATTGGATATCTCCATTGACGGGGGATCTGAATGACTATGTCCTTGTTTTATACAAAAAACATATAATTTATACAAAAGCATTTTAGGATGATTACATTTTAGAAAATAAAGTTCAAACAAATTTATAAAGCCTATATCATCCTCTACATGAAGTTTAGGCCTACTGTCGAAGACCGATTTCAGACGGATGAAAAATGGCATACAGCAATGGGGGTGTTTCTTTAATACAATGCCAGCACATGATCTTGCACATCTAAGAGTTTTCATAGCCGATAAATAAATTGGTTAAATATTTATTTATTGTTTAATCATGGTGACCAGGTTGATCACAACCCTGCATATGGGTATCAGTTTCCCATTTGAGTAACGGTTACTGCGTTGCGGCCAGTTATCGTGATTTTTTCGTTTTTTTTTTAGCCCACCATCATCAGATGGTGGGCTATTCAAATCGCCTTTCGTCCGTGGTCCGTTGTCCTTCCATCCGTCCGTTAACAATTCTTGTTACCGCTATTTCTCAGAAAGTACTGAAGGGATCTTTCTCATATTGCATTTGTCCGTTCCCCAAGGACCCTAGTTGTGCATATTGCATTTTGGGACCGATCGGTCAACAAGATGCGGCCATCTTGGATTTTGATAGTTAAAGTTTGTTACCGCTATTTCTCAAAAAGGGCTGAAGGGATCTTTCTCAAATTTCATATACAGGTTCCCCTAGAACCTTAGTGGTGCATGTTGCATTTTGGGACCGATAGATGAACAAGATGGCCGCCAGGCTGTCATCTTGGATTTTGATAGTTAAAGTTTGTTATCGCTATTTCTCAGATAGTACTGAAGGGATTTGTCTCAAATTTCATATGTAGGTTCCCCTAGGGCCAAAGTTGTTCATATTGTGATTTGGGATTGATCGGTTAACAAGATTGCTGCCAGGCAGCCATCTTGGATTTTTAGCCCACCATCATCAGATGGTGGGCTAATAAAATCGCCCTGCACCCGTGGTCCGGCGTCCGTCGTCCGTCTGTAAACAATGCTTGTTATCACTATTTCTTAAAAACTACTGGAGGGATTTTGTTCAAACTTCACATGGCAGTGGGTTTTTTTTGGCCGAATCTACAGCCGAACTTCAGCTGTTTCCTCTAGCCAAAAAATGCCTTATTTTCCCAATTTTGAAGTCAAATTTCCCAATAAAAACTGATCAAATTCAATGACATTTGTGTTGATAGTTTGAACCAGATTTTCATTCCTAAAATGTGTAAATATAGACTAGTCTACATTACTTAAAACAAAACATTTGGGATCAGAAACAATTTTTATTTCACAAAATGAAAACAAAATTGAAATGAGCATAACTAGGTCGCTAGGTGCACCTTCAGTTCAGAGACGTTTTACAGACATTCAAGCTAATAAAAACAATAGTTTCCAGAGTTAACTTAAATTATTAGTCATCTAATTATTATTTTTTTTCGAGTTAAACAAGGAGTTTTTTTGTGTAAAAATGATCTCTGTTCAAGGTAGGAAGTAGCACTTTGGATCTAATAATAGAGCCGGTTTCTGGAATTCAGGAATTTAGAAAAAAATGATAGAGAAACAAAAAAAAGTTTTAAAAATGTAAATAGTGTTGCAAATTAATTGTTTTATTTTTCTTCTAATAATTGAAGAAAAGCATCTTGTGAAATAGAATTAGAAATGTTTATTACTATTAGATAATTCTAAAGTTTTTGATTTTCAATTTTCTAATAGGTACAGTACTCTGCGATAGCGAAAAGAAAAGTAAAAAAAACTATAAAATTTTTTTTTTTGGGGGGGGGGGGGGGGGGGGGGTGGGGGTGGGGGGGGGGGGGTGGGGGGGGGGGGGGGGGGGGGGGGGGGGGGCAAGTGGAATTTAATTTTGGGCAATTGTAAGTGAATTATTGGGCTCTACTTGCCCGGGGCAAGTGATTTTGAAAAATTTTTACACTCCTGAAATTTTCCCCAATTTCTTCCAAATTCCGAGTTATTTTCCCCAATTGAAAAGGCATGGGCTGTTGAAAATAGTAAGTGAAAAAAACACTGCATGGTGGGTCCCCTTGGTCCATATATGTGCCATACAGATTTTGTGGCTAATCGGAAAAACAAGATGGCCGCCAGGCAGCCATCTTTGTTTTTTTTTTTTTTTTATTATTTTTTTTCGAACATTTTACACAGTATATATAAATGGACACTAACACACAAACACTTGCATATGCACTGATTCACAATACTTAAGAACATCAAATTGTAAGTTATGAGACATCCATAAAAACATATATTAACCATTAATAGCAAACCATAACACACATATATGCATGCTCTCACTCTCTCTCTCACACACACATACACACACTCACATACATAGACAGACATACTAAAGAAGAAAGATTAGGGCTGAAACGATTAGTCGAATAATCGGAGGCGATTAGATTAATGAAGCTAATTGCTGATAATCGATTAAAGATTTTATTAATCGTTAATCGTAACATGCATAGCCAGTGCATTGTTAGCTGACTAAACATGTTGACAGATCATGGATTTCTGAGTAAGCCATTCCGACTGGAGTTTCATCTCTTTATATACATGTTTTGAACTCAACAAAGCATATATGATGTGAGAAATACTTGTTAAATTACGTGCCTGTGGAAGTTAAAGTCATTAATCAATGAAAAAGTGGATGTCATGAGAAAGCTTGCAACACGCTGTTCGCCAATTTTCACTAGCGATCGACTCCATGTTGTTACGTCGTAGGCCTAATCGCCGCCGGGACGCTCGGGAGCGGAAGGAGCAGTAATCTTGAACATTTAAATTTTACTATTGCATGAGAATAAGAATGTTTTTGTTCATATTCTAATTGAATATAAGAGTTGTTGATTTATTTTATTTTTTTGATCACGGAAATAAAAAGTTCATTGACGAAAATTTGGTCATGTCTCTCCGTGGCGATCCAGATTTGGTTGATTAGTCGTACGTGTGAAGGTCACGTCAAAACAGCGGGTTAGCAGACTTGATTTAAACGATGTTACGGAAGACAATACAGGAACGGAATTCAGAGCTTATTTGGGATAAAATACGTTTGTTTTGTCAATAAATCTATTCTTATTTGTTGGTAGGCTTATATTATATAAGGCATGTCCTCTGTCATATTATACGGTAGGTGTTATTATTAGTTGATAACAAAACATGGCGGACGTTTTCAGTAGTCAGTAGTGAAACAATATAGTTACCTTCAATTCAAACGATTAATCGATTAGTAATCGATTACATGTGACCGAATAATCGAATACAAAAATTACTAATCGTTTCAACCCTAAGAAAGATAAGAAGAAAGAAGAGGGAGGAGGTACCGTTACACATACACTATATTATAGTTTAAATATATTATATAAGTAAAAAAAATAATGAAAAATTGTTCTGAAGAATCTTTGTGCTGATCAGCTATATGAACCCTAACAAAAGATAAAAAGAAAATAAAAGTAAGTTAGTTGTAGTAAAAGACTAAGTGAAAGACTAGGGTAAAGGTATATACTTAAAGGTCCAATAAAGGTTTCCATTTACTCCAGCCTATTTCAAATTGCCTTTTAACATGGTCACTTTGACTAAAAAAACATATATTTTTGAACTAAAAAATTATCCTTAATTATGTAAATAAGAGCATTGATATTTAAAGAGTTGCTAAGACATCTGGTTTTATAAATGTAATGTTTCATAATTATCAAAATTTCATTGTCAACAGAACTACAATTTTGTAAAACTATTCCAAAAAGAAATGAACAATAAATCTAATAAAGTTTCAAAATTTTGAAGCAGAGTTTGCACCTCTTTGCATTCCCATAGGCAATGTATAATTGTCTCCCTTTCTGTTATTACATAACAGTACACATAGCGACAGGGATTTATTCCTATCTTATGAAGGAAGGTATTAGTAAGTAATATATGATGAATAATTCTGACTTGAAACCATATCAATTTGGTTATTTTTTGTTACCTTAAATGGAAGAGTATATATTTTTAACCACATTTTCTGTATCAAAATTAAAGCTCAAATTCCATTTTCTAGTACCTGTTGGAGTTGTTGATGGAGTTTATGATAAACCTATAGAAGTCTTTTCACACCCTTTTTGCTTTTAAAGAAAATTTCTAATAATTATATTGTGGTACAAAAAGGGTATGAAAAGTTTCTCAGGTTTTATTTTCGAGATTTTCTTAAATAGCCGCTTTATATCTCCTTTATAGCGCCTCATATCTTCAGAATAATTTAATTTGTCCCATGCTCTTAAAGACATCTTTCCAAAATTGATTACGACATCTGGATATACACAATTTTAACATAATCCTTCCCACAATTATATATCTTATTTTAAATCTAGAGTTGACTTGAGGATCAGATACCATTTGCCTGAAGACGAAGAATAATCTTCTAACCCATTCCTAACTTTAATGAATGGGATGAAAGCATACAAGTCAATCATCTTAAGCCCACCATCTGCATAATTTTGAATCATAACATCAGATTTGATCTTTTATGGCATTTACCATTTCCACAAAAAAATTGAATAATAAAGAATTTACTGTAGCTAAATATTTTCTGGTGGGTTTGGTAAGGTTATAAATAGATCTTTGATTTTGGCAGTTGAAGTTTGTTTATCGATATTTCTTGAGAACTACTGAAGGGATTTTGTTCAAACTTCACATGGAGGTTACCCTTGGTCCCTAGTTGTGCCATACAGATTTTGAATCTGATACGAAAGAACAGATGGCCGCCTGGCGGCCATCTTGGATTTTGATAGTTAAGGTTTGATATCCCTATTTCTCAAAAAGTGCTGAAAGGATTTTTCTCAAATTTTAATATGTAGGTTCCCCTAGGGCCCTAGTTGTGGGCATATTGCATTTTTGGACAATCGGTGAACAAGATGGCGACTGGCGGCCATCTTGGATTTTGATGTTAAAGTTTGTTACCGCTATTTTTCAGAAAGTACTGAAGGAATCTTTCTCAAGTTCATATGTAGGTTCCCCTTAGGGCCCTAGTTGTGCATATTGCATTTTGGGACCGATCGGTCAACAGATGGCCGACCGTCATCTGGATTTTGATAGTTAAAGTTTGTTACCGCTATTTCTCAGAAAGTACTGAAGGAATCTTTCTCAAATTTCATATGTAGGTTCCCCTAGGGCCCTAGTTGTGCATATTGCATTTTGGGACCGATCGGTCAACAAGATGGCCGACCGTCATCTTGGATTTTGGTAGTTAAAGTTTGTTACCGCTAATTCTCAGAAAGTGCTGAAGGGATATTTCTCAAATTTCATATGTAGGTTCCCCTAGGACCCTAGTTGTGCATATTGCATTTTGGGACAGATCGGTCAACAAGATTGGCCGAACGGCGGCCATCTTTGATTTTGATAGTTAAAGTTTGTTACTGCTATTTCTCAGAAAGTACTGAAGGGACCTTTCTCAAATTTCATGTGCAGGTTCCTGAAGGGTCTAGTGCATTTTCGGACTTATCGGTCAGCAAGATGATCGACAGGTATATATAGCCATCTTGGATTTTGATAATTGAAGTTTGTTACTGCTACATATCTCAGAAATTACTGAAAGGATCTTTTTCAAGTTTCATATATAGTATTTAGTAAAAGTTTGAAAAGCAGGGAAAAGATCCCTCTTTCTGTTGTCAGACATGGATCATTCTTTGGTGGGTGCCAAGATCCCTCTGGGATCTCTGGTTATATTCAAAGTTTGTTATCGCTATTTCTCAGAAAGTACTGAATGGGGCCCTAGTTGTGCATATTGTGATCTGGGACCGATTGATCAACAATATGGCCGCCAAGGAGTCATCTTTGATTTTGATAGTTGAAGTTTGTTACCGCTATATCTCAAAAGGTACTGAAGCGATCTCTCAAATTTTATGTGTAGTATGTTTGAAAAGTTTAAGGAGTAGAGAAAAGATCCATCTTTCCTTTGTCAGATATATATCATTCTTTGGTGGGCGCCAAGATCCCTCTGGGATCTCTTGTTTAATGTATTTATTTATCAATCTTATGCATCAAAAAATATTATGACATTGCGTAATATTTCACCGTCATTTTACATAATATATCACAAAATTGCTTCGTTTTTTGGACTTTAACAAGACCATTAATGAGCAAGGTATAAAATCAGAGTTACCCGCCCCAAGCTTGCGCACGCTTGGATACAGAGATGCGACGTCAATTTTACAGACGCTGATGTAAACAAAAACAATGATTTGTTTGTGAATGCATGGACATTACTGCATATTATCACCGCCCCCCAAGGCACACGTGGGATTTAAAGAATAAGAAAAATGCATTCTGGATACTGTTTTAAACAAGGTATTTAAAAAAAACCTGATTTTTTGACGGACATAATCTTACCATTGCAACTTCTTCCTCAGCTGGCTCCGACTTCGGGAAATTGCGCGTGTTGAGAATACTAGCACGATAACGATAACTGGTCGCGACCCAGCACCCATTTGAGTTATCATTTTATACTTATTTATCTGAAAAATATTGCGGGCAAGTGAAAATGTCTTTCGGACGAGTAGATTTTAATGAAGCACTTGTCCGAGGGACGAGTACATTTCAAAGTTTTTCCACGGCCCTGCATTTAGTTACCCAAATGCAGGATTCCGTGAAATGTAATCACATAATATTAATATTAAAAAAAAGGGTGTCATAATTTTTAGATGCGTTAAAACCTGTTCTAAGACTATATTTCTGCACATGAACTATTAAATTCTGTAGCCTCGTTTTGTTGCAAGATGACAATTTAGGTGTTCTCCATTGACTACAGTGTAAAGTTAGGCAAAAAAAAAAAAAAATGTCTGTTTAGGGTCCTGACCTCTGACCCTACCTAGGTTTACCCCCAACTCTTGGGACTTTGCAATCAAACACACTCGGAAAATAGCGGCCTGACAGGTGAGCCAAACCAAGGCAAACTAACTGAGGTACAGACGCAAAATGCCAACCAGACATGAAAATTGGATTATGAATGGCAATTATCAATTAATTAACACCTCAGGCACAATATTCTAGGTCATTTCAGTGGGTATATTTGGCATGTGGCCCACTTTCAGCAAGGTATATGGCTAGCATGTTGTGTGGTGCGGGTGAGTGACAGTGTTGAGGTTTTATTTGGGTTAAATATTGCTTGTAAATTAAATATTTTGTTTCAATCCAAAGTTAGTGTACATATTTATTATATTTCAAACTTCTTTGACAATATGCAGTCTGCGTGTAGATTATGCTAAATATCTACAAGTCTACAAAGCGAAAATAAAAAACTAAAAGGCAAGTGTTTCCATTATTACTGTCGTGCTGGTCAAAGCGTTGATGAAAAATGTTATCAAGTTGTTAGAAAAGTTACAAAGTATATAAAATAACTACTTCAGTGAATTGCTAAAGATATAGAATCTTAACATATATATCGCAAAATTGAAACAAGAAAAAAAAAAGAAAAAAATTAAAGACGATTTGTAAAAGAGAAAGAGGCCATGTATAGCAGCATGTTAAAGTACGGTGAACAATTTAAACTGATTTTTTAATGCATATTTAAAATATCATGCAAGTACATAGGCAGTAAATCTGTGACATAAAAATTTTATAAAATATTTAGAAATAAAAAATAAAAATCTGACCTACCTACCCTATTTTTTGGCCTCATGTGACCCTAAACAAACTTTTTTTTGGTCTAAGTAATATCAGGACATCTATTCATATTGTTCTGAGTACAAAAAATGATTTTGGAAATTGCAATCTGTCGATCATATGATAATGACTATAATTGATTCACAAGAAAGATCTAAATTTCATTTACATTAATTAAAAGAATGGGAAAAATGAAAAATACATCTTTATTTCAATCCAATTACCTTTATTTTAATATATATTTATTGAAATATTAAAAAATACTGTATTGAATTGAATAAGATAACAAGTTTCATAATAATGACTATGTATAATTAATTTACAAGCACTAAATTAAGAAAATACAGATAATTGTACATGTTCCATTAGTATTCAAAATGTAAATCTGAGAGAGAGAAAAGTTGATTTATTTTAATCAATTTTTTATTAATATATTTTTTCAAAAAATTATTCACACCAAAATTCTAAAAAAAAAAAAACACCGTTTGCATTTTAAGGTCATCTGACCCGAAGGGTCAGGATGACCTATTGTCGTCATGTTTCGTCTGTCGCCGTCCGCCGTGAGTTAACTTTTCACATTCTTAACTTCTTCTCAAGTTCCGCCAGTGTGACTGAGCTGAAACTTGCCTGGAATGATTCTCAGATGGTCCCGACCAAGTGTTGTTATTTTTCGGGTCGATCAGAAATCCAAGAAGGCCGCCACAGCTGCCATCTTGAAAACACATTTTGAACTTCTTCTCAAGTTCTACCGGTGCGATTTGGCTGAAACTTGCATGAAATGATACTGATATGGTCCCGACAAAGTGTTGTTATTTTTCGGGTCAATCCGTAATCCAAGATGGCCGCCACAGCCGCCATCTTCAAAACACATTTTGAACTTCTTCTTAAGTTCTACCGCTGCGATATAGCTGAAACTTGCATGAAATGGTCCTTGGAAGGTTCCGACCAAGTGTTGTTATTTTTCGGGTCGATCCGAAAATCCAAGATGGCCGCCACAGCCGCCATCTGGAAAACACATTTTGATCTTTTTCTCAAGTTCTACCGGTGCAATTTGGCTGAAACTTGCATGAAATGATCCTGACATGGTTCGGACAAAGTGTTGTTATTTTTCGGGTAGATCTGAAATCTAAGATGGCCGCCACAGCCGCCATCTTGAAAACACATTTTGAACTTCTTCTCAAGTTCTACCGGTGCAATTTGGCTGAAACTTGCATGAAATGATAGGGATATGGTCCTGACAAATTGATGTTATTTTTCGGGTCGATCCAAAATCCAAGATGGCCGCCACAGCCACCATCTTGAAAACACATTTTGAACTTCTTTTCAAGTTCTACTGGTGCAATTTGGCTGAAACTTTCATGAAGTGATCCTGACATGGTGCCAACAAAGTGTTGTTATTATTCGGGTTGATCCGAAATCTAAGATGGCCGCCACAGCCGCCATCTTGAAAACACATTTTGAACTTCTTCTCAAGTTCTACCGGTGCAATTTTGCTGAAACTTGCATGAAATGATACTGATATGGTCCCGACCAAGTGTTGTTATTTTTCGGGTCGATCCGAAATCCAAGATGGCCGCCATCTTGAAAACACATTTTGAACTTCTTCTCAAGTTCTTCCAGTGCGATTTGGCTGAAACTTGCATGAAATGATCCTGACATGGTCCTGACAAAGTGTTGTTATTTTTCGGGTCGATCTGAAATCTAAGATGACTGCCACATCCGCCATCTTGAAAACACATTTTGAACTTCTTCTCAAGTTCTACCAGTGCGATTTTGCTGAAACTTGCATGAAATGATCCTGACATGGTCCCAACAAAGTATTGTTACATCTTTGGTTGATCCCAAATGGAAGATGGCTACCATGACACTATATCTAATTAATTTCCTATATGTTAAGACCCTTGGGCCTCTTGTTTGAAATAAAATTTGTTGAAAGAAATTGAAAATGATTCTGACATGGTCCTGACAAAGTGACACCATATATAATTAATTTTACTATTGCCAAGGTAGTCAGATGACCGTTAAGGCCCTTTGGGCCTCTTGTTAAAAAGGGTGACCGACTAATGGGAAAATCCTGTAATATTGTATGCCTAAATCTGGATCTACTATTACAATACATCCAAAATGACAGCCATTACGATTGCAAGGCTTTTGACATCCATCAGATTTAGATAGGACAATTAAGCATTAAAAACGGGAGTAAATCATTTACAGTTGTAAGCAGTATTTGTTTTTGAAGTAATGCTCACTAGCTGTAGTCATAAAACCTATTGAAAGGCCAGCTGATTGTTTTCTAGGCTGCCCATCATCTGCTTGACTTCAGCTCACATAATACAGAGACGTGGAAGAGACACCACAAGCCAAGGTGGAAATAACCCAAGGCTGCTAATTAGGGCCACTGGGGTGTTGATCAGGGGGTCAGGGAGTGGTCACACCTCTTTTATTTACTTAATTATGAAACCACTGCCTGGTATTTTTGTAGTTTAAATAGTAAGTAAAAGTGTACTGGGGACACTAGGGCATGGCATTAGGTTATAGGGGCATAGAGTCAGGTAAAAAGGGCAGGGCGCAGCACCATGCTAATTGGGGCTGTGGGAAACTTTACTTTACGTTGATAAAGGCTATGAGTTTTATCCAGATTATATATTATTTTTTTTATCCAGATTACATAGTATTTCTCTGTATCTGCAGAAATAACCTCAAACAAAGAAGACCTGCAAGATGTCGGGACGGGCCAGAGGACGTTCGAGGGGACGATCGCGTGGAAGTGCTACCCCTCAGGAAGAACCTTCACGGCGCCCTGGAGAGGAACAGCAGAGAGTCCAACAAGTTCAACAGGTAAGACTTGTAGGAACAATCAGTCTCTGTTTAATGTTATTTTTCAGTATCTGATAAACATAAATTCACATGTATTTGTAAAACAAAAATGCATTATTTTAGCTCCCATATATATCCCTCCTGTTTTAATCCTAGTGGTGCTAAATTGTCGCATTAAACACATTAAATATCCGACGACTTAATGTCTTTCTATATTCCAGCCGACTGCGGCTGCCCCAGCTCCAACACCTGGTGGAGCGACCAGTGTAGCAGGAAGTGGTAGAGCAAGTTACCGCGGGGGAGCATCTGCTCCAAGGCCAGGCGCAGGAGATGCACCGAGAGCCCCAGTAGAGGAAATGGCACAGCTCCGTGTAGGAACTGGAGATGCCAGACAAATAGGAAAACGGAGGGCAGACTTTCGTTACACAGATGTTAATACTCGCCCAGCTCATATCACAGACAAAAAGGGTAACTATGATTTTGAATGGTGACAAAGTTACTGTGTAGATAAGGCTTGCTGAGCAACTTGCATAAAGATATAAATGGTGATTTTGAAAGTCTTCTAGCTGATCTATCTACCTTAACTTGAGACTGATGTCAAGCTGAACTTTGTGAATTTAAATTATCAGTTGTACAATTTCGGAATGAAGAATCCTTGTTCAATTCCATCTGTTAGTACTGGTGGAGCAACCAGTAAAGATGTTTGCTGGTATACCTTTTAAGTTTCTAGGAATTTTAACTTAAACATGTTTGTGATTATCTTATTGAAGATGATTTTTAGGTCACACTGTAACATATACAAATGTGTACATAAACTACATATTTGCTTGTAAAATGTTATTTCAACTTTCTTTTTAGGAAGCTCTGGAACTCCGTTGCCTCTAGCAACCAACTTCTTCACTTTTGATTGTGATGATGACTGGTCTCTTTATCAGTATCATGTTGACTTTAACCCTATGATAGACAGTCGTAAGATGAGGGCAGGACTGTTATTCACACATGCCGATCTTCTAGGACCAACTCGAGTCTTTGATGGAATGATCCTGTATCTGCCCCACAGACTCCCACAAGAGGTACATAGATCACGCACATTATTTTGTATAGATATGTTTAACTTGTTATGTGTCGCACAAAGATACATTTAATTGAAAGCTTATATTCATGTTGACTTGAAATTGGGGTTGTGATATGGTATCAACCTTTCTGGCCAAGTCCAGCTTTGATATTTAGACTAGTTCGGACCATTTCTGGGTTATAAGATGCTTAAAAGTGTGATTGTAGTAAACCTAACTGAATTCCCTTGGATGGGATTACCCTGCATTAGTACTGCACCTTCAGAAATTCTGGAATAAAACAGTCTGAGGTGAACAATTTGACAAATTTTCCTATCACATGCCCATTGTGAAACTACTTCAAAATCACAAATGCAAAAATTCTGTCATATCTTTCCTGGTGGGAATATTGTTATTTTAAAAATAAGATGGACAAAAGTTGCAAAAGAGAATGTACATGTTCCAGACCAGTGGTTTGGTCAAATCACTTTATTTTACCTACACAAAGGTTAATCCTACTAATTATGTCCTTGTTTCTTTCCAGGTGACTGAAGTTTTCAGTCAGACCAAGCGAGATAGTGAAAATATCCGCATTACCATCAAGCTTACAAACACCTTTCACAGCACCAGTCCCCAGTGTTTACATTTGTACAATGTCATCTTCAAAAGGTAATTCTAATTTCTATGTGTCTTGTCAGTTTTAAGTGCAAGGTTCTCTTGCTTTTGTTATTCGGTGTGGAGTCTGTTTACTTGCGCCTTGTGAAATTTACAACTGAGCTCACAGTACTAGAAGTTACTGTCCTCTGCCGTTAAATCGACTTCGCTGTGTTTTAGTGACACCAACCTTTGAAAAACAATAATAGAAGATGTCTGTTAGCAATATTCTTCTGTTAATCTCCAGTGGCATATACAAACGCTTGTATCGGTTATGATATTTTAATCATCATTGACTTTAGAAACTTACAGAACTATGCAATACAAACAGGTTTATATAGTCAATAACAGAAAGAGACAAAACAGAAACCTTTTCATCTTGGCCCAAAGATATTTATAGTGTTATTTAGCTGCTATTTGGATGATGTTTATATAGGCTTGAGCGATACAGGCCCTCTGGGCCTCTTGTTTCAGTTTTCTTTGGAAATGAAATGTATGACATGTTTTGTTCATCAGTAACCATAAAGTGATTTTAGATTTTGATAAATTAATTATTTAATATTTCTGCAGGATTTTGAACCTCATCAACATGCAGCAAATTGGAAGGAACTACTTCAACATGGACCTTGCAGTCGATATCACACAACACAAGTAGGTTTCCTCCTTCATCAAATTCAAAAATGATTGTAAAATGATTAAATTAATTACTTACGAAACAGATTTATTGTATTGTTGCTAATATTTATGGGATTCTTCATTTCACTAAATTTGCAGATTCATCCATAACAGTTGTTTGTTTGGATGATGCTTTCATGTGTCGATGTTACCAAGAAAACTTTGCGAAAATAACCAATTGTGTTCTAAACTGTAAATCGCACCCATGAAATTCAACGAGTGTACAATAATTTCTAGTATATAATTTTGCAGACTTCGAGTGGTGCCTGGGTTTATAACATCCATCCTCCAATACGAAAACAAGGCCATGTTGTGTGCTGACATCTCCCATAAAATCATGAGGATAGACACAGTACTGGACATGATGTACGACATCTACAACACCAATGACCGCAGTGGGGAATCCTTTGTGGACAGATGCACCAAAAAGTTTGTTGGAAGTATCGTCCTTACCAGGTAATTTTGTCGCATCATTCAATAAGGTATACCATATTTAACCCAATAAGTACCCTTTACCCTTTTTTATCCCCCGCCCAACAAAGTTGGCGGGGGATATACAAATGGGTTCCGTCTGTCCGTCCATCCGTACGAATGGTTTCCGGAGCATAACTCTAAAACCAGTAGATATAATTCCACGAAACTTCATAGACACATTGTTCTTATGGTCTAGTAGTGCCTTTTGCTATTTTTAGGTTTTCATTTCATGCACTTTTTCCATAACCATGGAAACATTGCTGAAAATATCATATTTTTGTACCAGGTTCGTTTCCGCAGCATAACTGGAAAACCGGTTGAGATATATGCACGGAACTCCATTGGCACATTAGTCTTATGGTCTAGTAGTGCCTTTTGCTATTATAAGGTTTTCACTTTTTGTACTTTTTTCTGTAACCATGGAAACATTGCTGAAAATGGCAGATTTTTGTGTAAGAATCGTTTCCGGAGCACAACTCTAATACCAGCAGAGATGTTTCCATGAAACTTCATAGACACATTGTTCTTGTGGTCTAGTAGTGCCTTTTGCTATTTTTAGGTTTTCACTTTTTGTGCTTTTTTCTGTAACCATGGAAACATTGCTGAAAATATCATGGTAAATGGTAAATGTTACTTTGCAAAACTCCACCCATCTTTGTGTATATCTTTCTTTAGCTCAAACTTCGTTTTTCCTGGGTTTTTTTCATACACATAAGTCTCCACAATCAAACTTACTTCAGCTTTGATATCTCCATTGGCGGGGGATCAGAATGACTATGTCCTTGTTGAAGGATCATTTTCACTTAATTCTAATTAAACACAGACTGAATATATTATAACCAATCTGGTTTCTGAACTATTTCATTTCTTTTGCAATTGATTTTTGACTCGCTAATTTTTAGGTCACCTGAGACGAAGTCTCAAGTGACCTATTCTAATCGCCTTTTGTCCGTTGTCGTGCGTCGTATGTCCGTAAACAATTTACATTTTCGACTT
This sequence comes from Argopecten irradians irradians, assembly GCA_004382745.1. Taxonomy (NCBI): domain Eukaryota; kingdom Metazoa; phylum Mollusca; class Bivalvia; order Pectinida; family Pectinidae; genus Argopecten; species Argopecten irradians. The sequence continues at coordinate 1,402,265 of SAYR01029910.1, forward strand.
CTTCTCCAAAACCGCTGAAGCATTTTCAATGAAATTTTGCACAAACCTTCTAAGGCATAAGGTCAATCAAAATTGTGAATTATATGGTCCCCATACCCCAGGGAGCTATGGGAGGGGCCAAAAGGGGTAAAATTGACTAAAATTTCAAAAATCTTCTTCTCCACTCACAGATGTGATGGAATTAAATACTCTTTATAGAAGAAAGGTCCTAAGGTCCTTTACAAAAGTTGTGAATTATATGACCCTGGGGTCTCAGGTTTCCCCCTGGGGAGGGGGTTAAGTTTACTATAGTTTATATAGGGAAAACACATTTTTGAGTATTATTTGATCATTTGTAATAGGAAATGAGTCAAATATTGTCAGAATTATCAGTATGAGATGGCCATTGAATCCTATTAACCAATTTTCCATGACTGATTCCCAGGGGCCTTAGGGGCGAGATCAAAAGGGGTCAAATAGGCTATAATTTCAAAAATCTTCTTCTGAAATTCTGGAACTGATAGAATCACATTAGAGCTGTTATCATATATCGGCATCGCATTATCTCGATTGTAGAGAAGAGACGACGATATCGTTAAAAAAACTTATATCGACGATATCGTCGTCAGCCGTAACCCATCATGTGTTAGTTGGAAAGGAAACAAATACATTGCACTGTCGGACACGGATAGAATCTGATTGACTTGTAAACAAACATCTAATTAAAAGTATAACAAATAAATGTTTGTTTTGATGAATGTTTCACTTTGTTTATTTACAAATTTCACTCTTTATTGTACTTTCATGATTGGTCCCCCAAACATGACTTATATTTCCATAAATTCCTTTTATATTTTACTCGGCAAAAATCACGATATTATCGTGACGATATCGTCAAATTTTGACAATATCGCGATGCACATTTTCTCTACGATAACAGCTCTAAATCACATACTCTTCATAGATGGAAAGGTCTTAAGGTGTTTTATGAAAATTGTGAATTATATGACCCTGGGGTCTCACGTTTCCCCCTGGGGAGGGGGTCAAGTTTACTATAGCTTATATAGAGAAAACACATTTATGAGCATTTTTTGCTCAATTTTCATAGGAAATGAGTTAAACTTGTTTAGAATTATTAGCCTGAGATAACATTTTAATATTATATCTATGTTGGTCCTGGTCAACCCCCTCGGGGCAGAGGTGTGGGGCCAAAAGGGGCAAATAGGCTAAAACTTTAAAAATCTTCTTCTTAAATACTGGAAATGGTAGAATCAAATACTCTTCATAGATGGACAGGTCTTAAGGTGTTTTGTGAAAATTGTGAATTATATCACCCTTGGGTCTCAGGTTTCCCCCTGGGGAGGGGGTTAAGTTTACTGTAGTTTATATAGGGAAAACACATTTTTGAGCATTATTTAGTCATTATAATAGGAAATTTATAGTCAATTGTTGTCAGAATTATCCCTATGTGATGGCCATTGAATCTTATTACCAAATTTTCCATGATTGACTGATCCCCAGGGGCCTTAGGGACGGGGCCAAAACGGGTCAAATAGGCTAAAACTTCAAAAATCTTCTTCTGAAATTCTGGAACTGGTAGAATCAAATACTCTGCATAGATGGAAAGGTCTTAAAGTCCTTTACAAAAATTGTGAATAATTTTACCCTGGGGTCTCATGTTTCCCTTCTGGGGAGGGGGTCAAGTTTACTATAGTTTATATAGGAAAAACACATTTAGGAACATTATTTGCTTAGTTTTCATAGGAAATTAGTCAATCTGGGTTAGAATTATTAGCCTGAGATAGCATTTTAACATCATATCCAAATTGGTCCTGGCTGACCCCCAGGGGCCAGAGGGGTTGGGCCAAAAGGGGTCAAAATGGATAACATTTCAAAAGTCTTACTTCTGAATTCACAGATTTGATGTAACCAAATAATCTTCATAGATTAAAAAGTCAAATTTATAAAATCACTGACTGACTTCAAGGGCCTGATGGGCAAATATATAGTGTTTATATGCATGTCTTTGTTTCATTCTGTATCTGATATCAGGTGACCGCTAAGGCCCATGGGCCTCTTGTATCAAAGGGTAGTCCAAATTTTAATTAAATTTGGTGCTTATTTTTGTATCGTCCGTTACGATAGTTTGCGAAGGCGAAACTATGGTGTTGCTTTTCAAGCGGCATTGTCGTCAACATTTCACTTTAAAGTTAAGCATTTAGCTCTGTGTCTCAAAAAGTTTAAGTCCACTTCTAACCAAACTTTTAACATAGCTAAAGGACATCATTATCACCTCAACCCATCTAATTAATGCAGGACTCATATCAGAGGCTGTAAAATTTAGGGATGCTGAACTATTTATAAGACTTGACATTTAAGTTTTGTGTTTAGATCTGTTTCTCAAAAACTATAAATCCAATCCTAACCAAACTTTAAACATAGCTAAAGGAAATCATTATCACCTAAACACACCTAATTGTTGCAGGATTCATTTCAGGGTGTAGGATTCAGAGGTTGTGAAACTTAGTGAAGCTAAACTATGCTTAGCTCTCTTTTTTTTTTAATTTTTTTTCTGTGATGTTTTTAAATATCCATTAAAGTTATGTAATAAATCAGCAATGTGGTGTGTGTATTCATGGGCTTTATATTGGCCCCAAAATACACTACAGAATAAGCCCCGACACGATACTAAAAACTTGCTTGTTAGAGCTGTCAAAATCAAAAATACTTAACGAATTAAACTGGTTTCAATGAATGATATCATGAACCACATAATTTTAATATTTCAGATATAACAACAAGACATACCGTGTTGACGACATAGATTGGGACATCCATCCAGACAGTACCTTTGCCAGGCGCGAGGGAGAAATCAGTTTCAAAGAGTATTATCTAAAAGTAAATACCAATTCAGTGTTAGACACTTTTCTTATCATTTAGACAGCAGGTCTACATGGACTTTGATTTAGGTAGACCTACAGCCATACAGGTAGACCTGAAAATCACACAGAAAAAATACTTCTACAATATCCTCCATAAAAATGGTTTTGTTGTTATTTACAGATTGTTATAGATTGACTAAAAAGAATTTTTTGTTTGTTTTTAAAGAGCTGACCGTTCAGTAAATTTCATTATTGATGAAGAAAACAAAACAAAGATTTTACATGATTACAATTTTAATACATGCATTGATATAGATTTGTGTTTCTCCAATAATGACAAAGACTAAGTAGCATCAGATCTCTTAAAGATGCTCCACCGCCGACAGAGCATAAATGATATTCATCATTTGAACAATAATTTGTGTTTAATCGTGTATATATATGCCTAATTAACACAAAAAATAATATAAAATAATTAATTTGCCTTTGGAGCATTCGCAATCATTACTTCTTTCTATATAAGATATAGTACCACAGCATTTTTTCGGGATACAGTTAATTATTTTTCATATTTTTCACTTGAAGTAAAATTAGAAGCTCAAACTTTTCAATGGTGGTAATTGTGTAAAGTAAATAACTTTTTTCACTGAAGAAAAATACAAAATCATCTGCTCCTGTTTTTGATAGTGAAAAAATACCATTTGTCTGCAGTGGAGCATCTTTAACTGGACGACGCTTGGCATAATATTTTAGCACATTAACCTTATATCAGGGCAAGAAACTTAATTTTGAAAACCACTTGCCCGAATTTAAGATTTCAGTCTAATTTTACCCAAACAGGGTAATTAACATTAAAACCAGGCAAGTTTACACCAATTTTCACTTGCCCGGGAGCATATTTTACTGGTCTCGGCTGATCGGACCTGGGATATTTCTTGCCCTGTATATATTAAATATGTGTTTTGGAGATGTCAAGGATTTTGATAGTATGATCTAATATATCTTAAAAAACTGTTTCCTGTCACAAATGATGCCCACTGGTCATAATCGCATACATTTCTTTTTGTTTCTTGATTAAACATCAAATATGAAAATGTTCTTTTGTAATAAGACTTGAAACGACCTTTGCCTTTTATTCTTTCATACAGTTTGCAAAATCCCCTCTTTATAAGCTGGTGTATGTTTAAACTTGGCTACTGGCGCTTTCGCACCAGTCATCCAGACATTTTGAACCACAGCACAGTTAAGGATGTGCTTGAATCAGCACAATGTCGGAAAGAGACATGATAACATACTTGAATTGCACGGACGGTACAAGGACTGGAAAACATGATATTATTATGTTTTGTTTAATTGCCTGATTATGATGAAGTGATTGTTACGACTCTCTGATGAAAGAAAACTCCGAGCAATTTTTAGATGAAAACATAGATTTCAAGGTGGACTGGCGGACCACCAGCGTCATCTTTAGGAAGACCCATTAGATTCTTGCTAGACTCGGTCCAACAGACCAGCATTAGTGTTGATCACTGCAATTTCACTCAGACTGTTTATTTATGATTTATTTTCATTTTGATATCTTATTATTTTGAATCAGCGTTTTATAATGGAAAGGAAAATGAATTGATATACATGGTATTGATTTCATAAAAATTTATGATTTGTAAATTGTTTAGAGACCTTGGTATAGTGGTTGGATCAGTACCCTAACTTCGAAGAGTTTTCTAAGATTTCTGTATTGCTTTCAGGCTTATGATAAGGTGATCCGAGACGATCAGCAGCCCATGTTGGTGAGCCGTGCTAAACCCCGAGAGGTGAAGATGGGCCGCCCAGAAAAAATCTTGCTGGTACCCGAATTGTGTATACTCACAGGTAGGGATGATAAAAAGATGTTTTGAAATTTGTAAAATTTACATTTTAGACATATTTTGACTCACCTGTGAGACAGTTATATTTGATAAGATTGTTGGTATTGTAGAAAGTCTTCCATTGCCTGAACACGTAAGAGTAGTATTTAAATTGGAGTCCTGATCAGTGATTTCTCTGATTATACAGGTCTGTCAGATGATGTGCGTAGTGATTTCTCCGTGATGAGAGATGTTGCCTCCCATACAAGAATTGCTCCAGAGGGAAGATGTAACACCCTGTCTGGTTTCATGAACCAAATCAACACGTAAGGACATTAAAACATTTTAATGACACAAGGATTCCAGGTTTTATAAAGGAAAACCACAGATTGTATTCTGTAGTGTTCGGCCAATGACAGGAAAATAGAAAAGAAAAAAGAAAGAGAAAAAAAATATGTAAAATTTCAGGGGGGGGGGGGGGTCAAATCAAATGTAATGTTAAGAAACCAGATATTTCTGGAGTATTCCTGAATTTTATTTTGCTTTCTCTACTGAAAATTTCATTTCATAATTCAACTGTTAAATGTTGACACGTGAATCTGTTTGAGAAATGTTTGATGATCGATACAAATGCAATAACTTAATTAACATGGTTGTGTCTGCAAATATTTATATATCAATTCTAAACCAAAATAATGAACATGTTTATGTGAAGATTTGATAAAGCCATGCGTTCACTTGGCCTAAATGTGTTTTGAGAATTCTTCCAGTATTGTTGCTTGATGCGGGGAACTAGCTTGATAATGTTTCAGAAATTAATGCATATTCAAGCAACAATGAAACAACGTAGCAAGTATTTTTGTATACTTATTACATACAAAACTACTCATTGCATGCTGACTTTGCATCATGCTTTCTATATCCGTTCAACGAGACGCTTGATTGGCACATGTCTGGTATCGTCAACAAGAGTCTGGTTGAACGAGACTACCCATGAATGGTGGTTGTAAGGAAGCATGGTTTCTCCAACCGATCGCGAACTAAGGTACCTTGCATTAATAAATAAACATTTGAAAGTGCAAATGTTATAATTAGATGTTTGAGTCAGTGATGATACTAAAGTAACAATCTACCCCTGCTAATCCAAATTGTATCAGCGTCAAATGCATAGAATAACAAGCCATACGATAACATTAATTTGTCATCATGCTAATTTTTAGTAAAGGTGAAGTATCTTAAAACATATATGGGCGAATTTTGCTGAAAACATATTGCAAAATTGAAAAATATTCTATCATATTTTTAGAATTTCCCAGATATTTTATTCGTATAACTGGAGGTGATGTAAAAAGTGGATGCAAATCCACGGAGTTGAAAAACGGATAAAGAAGGAAAAAATCCGGACCGCAGAATTTTATACAAGGAACTGAAATATTCAAATAACCATTTTTAGCTCACCTGGCCCGAAGGGCCGGTGAGCTTATGTCATGGCGCGGCGTCCGTCGTCCGTCCGTCCGTCCGTCCGTCCGTCAACATTTCCTATAAATCCTACTTGTCCTAGAGTTCTGCATGGATTGTAACCAAAATTTGGCCACAAACATCTTGGGGTAGGGGAACAGAACTTGTATAAATTTTGGCTCTGACCCCCAGGGGTAGAAGGGGCAGGGCCCCAATGGGGAAATAGAGGTAAATCCTTTAAATTGCTACTTGGTCCTTGAGTTTGGCCATGGATTGAACCAAAATCAGCCACAAACATCCTTGGGGGAAGGGGAACAGAACTTGTATAAAATTTTGGCTATGATCCCCCAGGGCAGGAGGGCGGGGCCCAATAGGGGAAAATAGAGGTAAATCCTTTAAACTCGCTAGCTAGTCTAGAGTTCTGCATCGGATTGGAACCAAATTTGGCCCAAAACATCCTTGGGGGAAGGGGGAACAGAACTTGTATAAATTTTGGGCTCTGGCCCCCGGGGGCAGGAGGGGCGGGGCCCAATAGGGGAAATAGAGGTAAATCCTTTAAATCGCTACTAGTCATAGGAGTTTTCTGAATGAAATGTAACCAAATTTGGTCACAAACATCTTGGGGAAGGGGAACAGAACTTGTATAAATTTGGTTCTGACCCCCCGGGGGCAGAGGGGCGGGGCCCAATAGGGGAATAGAAGTAAATCCTTTTAAATCGCTACTAGTCCATCAGAGTTTCTGCAGGGATTGGAACAAAATTTGGCACAAACATCCTTGGGGGCAAGGGAAACAGAACTTGTATAAAAATTTTTGGGCTCTGCCCCGGGGGCTGGAGGGGCGGAGCCTATAGGGGGAAAATGAGGTAAATCCTTTAAATCGCTAAACTAGTCACAGGAGTTCCGCTATGGAATGTAAACAAATGTTGGCCAGAAATATCCTTGGAGATAAGAAACTGAGTTTGTATAAATTTTGTGGCTAGGGGGGAGGAGGGGCGGGGCCCAAAGGGGAAATAGAGGTAAATTCTTTAAAATCGCTACTAGTCTAGAGTTTCTGTATGGAGTTGTAACAAAATTTGGCCACAAACATACTTGGGGGAAGGGGAAAGACTTGTATAAGTTTTGGCTCTGGCCCCCCAGGGGCAGGACGGGTGGGGCCCAATAGGGAGAAATAGAGGTAAAATGCCTATAAATTGCTACTTGTCCGTAGAGTTTTTGCTTGGGATTGTGACCAAATTTGGCTACAAACATCCTTGGGGAAGGGGAACAGAACTTGCATAAATTTTTGGCTCTGACCCCCTGGGGCAAGGGGAGGCGGTGGGGCCTAATAGGGGATTTAGAGGTTAATATTAAAATTCCTTCAAAAAAGAAACAATGAACCTGTATTCAGAACATTACTTGGCATTACAAACCAGGTGAGCGATACAGGCCCTCTGGGCCTCTTGTTCGATAAGGTTGAGTCCTCTGTATATGTAGAATCTGATGTTTCCAGTTTGATTACAGTAAAAAAATTAAACACAAAAAAAATACAGAGATTTGAAGGGTAGTAAAAAAAAAAGTGAAAATATATGTATTTGAAATTGATTGTTAATCAATTTTGAAAATGAAACTGGAATTCTTTTTATGATATTAAAGTAATGGAAAGAAAATTGAATATGAAATTGAATAATCTAGGGAGGGAGGCAATCTTTTTTTAAGGAGAAAATAATTTGGTTCAACAACACTGACCCATTTACTATTTAACGTCTCCATTGACAGTATGTGGTTTCTTTATTATTGAAACACATAGGCAAATACAACAATGATAATATGCTCTCATGGGATAATATTTTCAAACAATATTTGTACAAAAAAGAATGTTCTTTCACATGTTCTAATTGTCAGGTACAGTGGAACCTCCCGAAACCGATCATGGTCAGTGCCATAATTTCGGCCGGTTTAGAGAGGGTTCGGTTTGGAGAAGTGAACAGAATACCGATCATTACGATCCGGATTTAATCGATCGGAAGTCGTTTTTTACACTAGTGTACCGCATGTATGCCTAGTGTTGGTTAAAACCGACCGATATTGATTGTTAATGTGAATGTTATCACAAAAGAGAGAATTATACGTTTAAAAGGAATGGATTACAACAATCTTGATTTTGTTACCGTTTTATAAACTTAGTTTAGTTAGTTAGTTGCGTGAATGTTCTTGTGGATGTTCTCGTCTGCACTAACCTACATACGGCCGATCGCTTCCGGTTACGTCAAGAATCAAATTAAATGGTCTAATTACACGATGATCAGTCGATGCCGGTCATTATATGACATAATCATTTTCTAAAAACAATTACATGGCTTTGGCTTCTTCATACAGATAATTTACGACATATGTAAATAAAAAACCTGTGTGATTTGAATACAAAACTATCTCTTTATTACTAGCTCTGCTTGTTTTCATACAGTAAACAAACCGCGTGCACGTGGTAGACTTTTGTTAAATATCTAAACAATAGACATGATTAAATAATTTCACCGCTATCTCGGGTATAATTACCGTGTACCTATAGCCTTCACATCTGTATACATGCCCCAGGACATGGCATGCGACAACTATGGTACAGGTACGTGTGTATTTCACGGTCGGTTGATCAGACCTCAATGCAATCTATCGGTGTCGCTCAGGTAAGGCCGGTTTTCAGAAGTGTATTTTAGTTACATTTGACTATTCCGATCTCAAAATCGGTCCGGTATTCGGAATTGGGAGGGGTCGGTTTTGGGAAGTTTTATATACTATTAATAAAGAGGAATTCATTCCGTACATGACATCCATGTTCGGTTTCTAGAGGTGATTGGTTTTGAGAAGGTTCGGTTTCGGGAGGTTCCACTGTACCAACTATGTAAAGGTGAACACTAAACTGATTTCTGATAGATAGGTAAAATTGAAAGTGATGTCTTTTAAAACACGATGTTTCAATATGAAATTAATCTTGTTTCAGAACACCAGCCGTGGTAAAAGAACTTCAGGGCTGGCGACTGAGGTTTTCACAGAGCCTTTTAGAGCTGAAAGGGAGAGTGCTGCCTAAGGAAGTCATTTACCTGGCTTCCAATGCTGCTGTATGTATCTCTAGACAGGTCTTAATTAAGTAGTTCTTAATTACATATATGTTGACGAGCTGTTAAATAATTAAACATATTTTATCATGTGTGCTAAATAATTTGATTTTAAGTACTGAAATGAAATTAAAAATTTAGGTAACATTGGAGTTGAAATTATATTTTATGGAGAAAATCTGAAATACTGTAACCTATTCCAAATTTTACTACTAGTCGTGCATTAGTTGCTTTCAGTTTGCATGAAAATCACATTTTCAATTTCAATGAAAATCAGTGGAATTTTTTTTCAAATCAAATTTTTTCATAATCTTTGCTTGGAATTTGAGAATTTGCATCAAATTTCAATTAATTTTACATAGACTGGAGGACGCAACAAATAAGAGTTGTTACATGTGAATGTCATTTGACTTGCCACATGCTTCAATAATTGTTATCATAGAAACAAAAATGGAGGAGCGTTTGGTTGCCATGGTTTAAGATAAGGGGGTATTAGTTGTTGAATATCTTGACAAAAAGCCATGCTTGTTATGAATCTTCAACCTGATACAAATTTTACAGTGCAACTACAAACAAGAAGATGCCGACTGGAGCAGAGACCTCCGTGGTAAACAGCTTGTGACCAGCGTGGCACTCACCAACTGGGTGATCTGTTTCACGAGACGTGACAGCGGCAATGCTAATGACCTGGTAAACACACTGGGCAGAGTTGGACCACCGATGGGCATGAACATCAACCGACCCAAACAGTAAGTACACTGGTTATTTGGAATTTATATAACTCTCTTCTATAAAATACTAAGTTTAAGGTACTCTTTATGAAGGACAGACTGAAGGGATGAGGGGGACCAATGTGCTTATGAAATACATATGCATTGTAACTGATTTATCATTAGATGCTGTTCCATATATCTTTTTAAAACAATTACCAGACTCTTAACTAAAATGTCTTTTAACTATATTTAATCAAGTTTACTCTTCTGGCAAAATTCCCGAGTCTTGGAAGGAATCTACTATTATACCCCTTCCGAAGCCCGGGAAAGATGCTACTGATGCCAATAACTATCGTCCTATTTCATTGACGAGTTGTATTTGTAAAACTCTAGAACGTATGATAAATACCAGATTAGTTTGGTTCCTTGAATCAAACAATATTTTAAGTCCTTTGCAAAGCGGCTTTAGAAACCGCAGGGGAACGGTAGACCACTTAGTT
>SAYR01029910.1:1412745-1422946 GCA_004382745.1 Argopecten irradians irradians
CCACCGGTCGCCATCTTGTTGACCGATTCAGTCCAAAATTGCAATATGCACAACTGGGGTCCAGGGGAACCTACATATGAAATTTGAGAAAGATCCCTTCATTACTTCTGAGAATTAGCGATAGCAGAGGTAAACAAGAGACCTAATTAACTATCAAAAATCCAAGCCATGGACGGTGGGCGGCCATCTTGTTGAACCGACTCAGTCCACCAAGATATTGCAATGATGCACAATGGGCACTAGGAGGAACCTACATACTCGAAATTGCGAGAAAGATCCGGTAGAACTGGTATATAAAATATGCGTACACAAAACTTTAACTAAATCAACAATACCAAGAGCGCTGCTCTTGGCTCACATACTTAGTTTGATCATAATGTAAGCCGATTCCCTAGAGTGCACCCAAAAAGTTGACAATGATCGACTCTAAATACTAGGCGTATCTTCTTAGCTGGGAACCACCTGATACTAGCACAAGTGAAGAATACGATACCTTCTAAAAGCATGGGTGCCGACTCAGAAATAGGCCCGCCGGTAAACTATAAAACTTGGATTTTTGTATAGCGTAGTCAAGATATCTGCAAACGATGGGACCCTAGCTATGGCGGACCATTCTTATCTTGCACCCAGACCCCGAATCAGGTAGCTCCACAAACTTGCAACTAGCGACGTACAAGCCCGGTCTCTAGCCAGAAAAACCCATACATATGAAATTATTTATGGGACGAACACACCGCTTATCAGAAATACTTTCTGACGACAATTAGCGCGTAGACACAAACTTAAATAACTATCAAAATGCCAAGTGGGATGAGCTGAAACTGGTCGGCCATCAACATGAATTTACGTCGCAAGTCCAAAACTGTACTAGATAGCAGAAGCGTAAAGAACGGGTGGACAGCGTCGGTACGAGAAACATCATTGCATAATAGAATTTGAGGAAATGGTCCTCTTAAGTTACTTTCTGAAAAAATAGCCGTAACAAATAACTTAATCAAAGATCCAAGATGGCCTGCGGTTCGGCCATCTTGTTGACGATCGACGACTCAATGAATACCAAAAATGCAATCATGCAGACTGGAGGTCCATAGAGGAACATCACAATATGAAATTTGAGAACAGACCCTTCAGACTTTCTGAGAATATGAGCCGTTTACTCCTCCATCCATCGAACCGTACAAGAATACTTTTGCCTGTATAATCATTAACCTTATGTGTATACTATCAAAATCGCGGCATTCGAGTTGCGCTGGTGATCCTGGCCGTAGTGCTGCCATATTACTCCATCTGCGCGCAAAAATGCACAATATGCACAAACAGCTGATCTCCCGGGGGAGCGTCAAACAAGAGGCCTACACCTGACCAGCAGTCAGCAATTCACTTTTTGGATTAGATTGAATATTCTCAGCTTTTCAGAGAGTTTATCTTTATTGAGAAATAGCCGTAATTCTCAGAAAGTACTGTGAGAATCTTTCAATTCACTTTAATGTAAGATTCTTACAGTGCCATATGGCGGGTAACAAACTTCTAACTATCAAAATCCAAGATGGCGCCTGGCGGCCATCTTGTGACCACGATCAGTTCCCAAAATACCAATATGCCACCAACTAGGGTCCTAGGGGAACCTACATATGAAATTTTATGAAGAAAGATCCCTTCAGTTCGCTTCTGAGAAATAGCGGTAACAAAACTAAAACTACAAAATCCAAGATGGGCTACCTGGCGGGCCATCTTGTTGACCAATCAGTCCCAGAAATGCAATATGCACTACTAGGGTCTTTAGGGAACCTACATATGAAATTTGAGAAAGCATCCCCTTCCCCAGTTACTTGCTCGAGAATTAGCCCCCGTAACAAAACCTTTAACCTATAAAATCAAGAGGCGGCTGGCGGCCATTTTGTTGACCGATCGAGTCCCAAAATGCAATAGCACAACTAGGGTCTAGGGGGAACCTACATATGAAAATTTGAGAAGATCCCTTCAAGTATTTTAGAGAAATAGCGGTAACAAGAATTGTTTACGGACGGACGGAAGGACGGACAGACGACGGACCAGGACGAAGGCGATTTGAATGGCCCACCATCTTGATGATGGTTGGGCTAAAAGACGACATTTTTGTAGTAACTAGACTTATTTCCATCAACAAGACCAACATTTAGTCAGTACTAGATTATATTTCCAATCACACCAAAAAGACAACCATTTTAGTCAGCATCTAATGATAAAATCAGTTACAATGCATATGTATTTCATAAGCGCATTGGTCCCCTCATCCTTCAGTCTGTCCTTCATAAAGAGTACCTTAAACTTAGTATTTTCATAGAAGAGAGTTATATAAATTCCAAATAACCAGTGTATCTTACTGTTTGGGACGGTTGATTTCATGCCCATCGGTGGTCCAACTCTGCCCAGTGTGTTTACCAGGTCATTAGCATGCCGCTGTCACGTCTCGTGAAAACAGATCACCCAGTTGGTGAGTGCCACGCTGGTCACAAGCTGTTTACCACGGAGGTCTCTGCTCCAGTCGGCATCTTCTTGTTTGTAGTTGCACTGTAAAATTTGTATCAGGTTGAAGATTCATAACAAGCATGGCTTTTTGTCAAGATATTCAACAACTAATACCCCCTTATCTTAAACCATGGCAACCAACGCTCCTCCATTTGTGTTTCTATGATACAATTATTGAAGCAATGTGGCAAGTCAATGACATTCACATGTAACAACTCTTATTTGTTGCGTCTCCAGTCTATGTAAATTAATTGAAATTTAATGCAAATTCTCAAAATTCAAGCAAAGATTATGAAAAATTTTGATTTGAAAAAAAATTCCACTGATTTTCATATGAAATTGAAAATGTGATTTTCATGCAAACTGAAGCAACTAATGCACGACTGTAGATAAATTTGGAATAGGTTACAGGCCATCTTGGATTTTGATAGTTAAAGTTTGTTACCGCTATTTCTCAGAAAGTATTGAAGGGATTGTTCTCAAATTTCATATGTAGGTTCCTCTAGGACCCTAGTTCTGCATATTACATTATGGGATTACATTATGGGACTGATCGGTCAACAAGATGGCCGACCAGCAGCCATCTTGGATTTTGATAAGTTTGTTACGGCTATTTCTCAGAAAGTATTGAAGGGATTGTTCTCAAATATCATATGTAGGTTCCTCTAGGACCCTAGTTCTGCCTATTGCATTTTGCAACCACCATCTTGGATTTTGATAGTTTAAAGTTTGAAAAGCAGAAAAAAGAAGTGTAAGTTTGAAAAGCAGAGAAAAGATCCCTTTTTCATTTGTCAGACATAGATCAATTTTTGGTGGGCGCCAAGATCCCTCTGGGATCTCTTGTTGTGATTGGAAATAAGTCTAGTTACTGACTAAAATGTTGTCTTTTTGTGATTGGAAATAAGTCTAGTTACTGACTAAAATGTTGTCTTTGTGTGATTGGAAATAAGTCTAGTTACTGACTAAAATGTTGTCTTTGTGTGATTGGAAATAAGTAGTTACTGACTAAAATGTTGTCTTTGTGTGATTGGAAATAAGTCTAGTAACTGACTAAAATGTTGTCTTTGTGTGATTGGAAATAAGTCTAGTTACTGACTAAAATGTTGTCTGTGTGTGATTGGAAATAAGTCTCATCTTAGATAACACTGGAGTTACACAACTTTAGGTATTTTTAGTATTTTTTTTAACATTTCTAATTTTCGTTTAACTTAGGTGCGAGTTGAATGATGACCGATCCTCCACGTTTTTGGATAATCTGAAGAGGAATGTGACGAGGGACACACAGTTGGTGTTGTGTATTCTACCAACAAACAGAAAGGATCGTTATGACGCTATTAAGAAGGCTTGCTGTGTTGACCATCCAGGTATTCACATAGTAAAACCAATGTCACTAAGTCAGGGTCATTTGACAATGGAAGGCCCCATTCTCACAATTTGCAGGTTACTTTAGGGAATTCCTTTCCGAATTCACCACTTGATTAAGGTCCTTTCCCATGTAAGCCATAAAAAGTGCTTTATGTAGTATTACATTTCCAAAAATGAAGTTTTGTCATGCTATGTTGTGCTATTCACTTTTGAAAACTTGCTCAAAAGTGTCTGTTCAATTTTAGGTCGCCCAACATAAAAGGACTAGTTCTAATATAATGTATTTCTTGTCCAGTGCTAGTTCTTGGATTTTTGCATCAAAGATATCTTATAAAACCTGTTTTCTTCATATTTGTAAAGCATAAATTTCATGGGTCAAGGAAGTAATATCAACAGTTATTTTCCATATAACACTGGATCCTTATAGACATATGTCTGTAGGATATTAATAACTTACAGTAGTAAATATAGGGCAAAGAAGTTATTCATAAGTGTGGACAAAAGATTGTCGAATTATCGTGGCTAAGAAAATATATATATATAGAACGATAATGGTATACATGGAAAATGAGTGGGGAGTATTAGATATTTGTTATCAAATATTTCACAGTTCTTGTTTTATAATGGCAATGATTTATTTAGTTCCAAGTCAATGTGTGGTTGCCCGTACGCTGTCCAAGAAACAGATGTTGATGTCTGTGGCAACCAAGATTGCCATCCAGCTCAACTGCAAACTCGGTGGTGAAGTCTGGAGACTGGACATTCCTGTAAGTTTTACTTTAGGGTTGAAGATCTTTCATGGACATGGGTTTTAATAGAATTTGGTTCTTGAAACAATTGATCAATTGATTTAAAAAGACGAAAATGTTTCTTAATATGATATGCTCTTGACAAATATTTTGTTTGTTTTATGAAGTGTTTCATTTGCTTGGTTGACATGCGTTTCATCTTCAGAAAGAATGAATTACTGCAAATTACAAGAAAGACAAACAAAATGTGATAAGAGGATACAAGTTTACTTTGATGTTTATTGTATTTGAACTTAAATTTGGAAGTATAAAGAATGTTGACGTTATTTTCCTTGGAACTTCAGTTGAAGAACCTGATGGTGATCGGGATAGATACGTACCATGACTCGTCCAAAAAAGGCAGATCAGTTGGAGGGGTGGTCTGCAGCATCAACAGAACCATCACAAGGTTCTACTCCCGCTGTACCTTCCAGCACACGGCACAGGAACTCAATGACGGCCTCAAAATTTGTGTCAAAGGTTAGTAACTGACCCATTTATCATGTCATAAATATTGTACAAAGGTGTAATAATACTAATGTGATGTCGCAGGTAAAAAGGACGTTATAATCAAAATTTGAACTCGGAAAAGAAAAAAAAGCATGCATGAGGCTTTACAAATATTAGTAACAATACACTGACGTTATATACAATTAGGTAGTAGACCAGTGTGTGGTTTCAAGGTGTTACCGGTAGTACCAACTTTTCTCCACTATAGATATTAATATCATTATTTATACAATACTGCCAAGATTTTTTCTTATTCGACTTTCGAATTAAAACATTTGCATTATAAACATTACAATGGCTGTAATTTTTGGTGTTGAATAACATTTATAAGCTCTTGTTATTTGTCAGTATGCAGATTATTGCACATGTAACTTAAAGCCAAATAAAACATGGCAAATGTGCAATTGTATTATTAGATGCCCTGAAACGGTACCACGAGGAGAATGGAATGCTGCCAGAGAAGATTGTCATCTTCAGAGATGGAGTAGGTGATGGACAACTGCCGGCTGTCCATGAGCATGAGGTGCCACAGGTGGTGGGCACCATCAAGGAATGTGCTGGAGAGGACTACAAGTAAGCCTCCACATGATTCGCTAGAAGACATCTAAACAAAAACACACAAAAAGTAGATGTACATACACTCAATGTGGGTTTTCTTTTGCCAAAATGTTGGTTGCCAATGTAGCTAGAGTCAATAACTATAAGAACTTGATCAATATTGTTTAAACTTAGCTAATTGTTATAACATCATAATATAGATGTGTATAGTTTTACACATCAAATTCTTTATTAATGGTGTGTTTACCATGGAAACGTATTGGAGGAACATTTAGTTACAATGGTCTCTAATGAGGGGATGGGGAGGTATTAGTTAATACTAGTTAGTAATTGGCTTACAGTTAGATACTTATTTAGATAGACATTCTTTATGTAAACTTGGAATAAGATGCTTAATGCATTCAAATAGTACATTAAAGAATATTAAGCTTTTAAAAACATAATAATACCTGTCGACGATATTCTATTATGAATTAACGACATTGACATTCTACAGTGCTAGTAAATGCACTGGTTTTGTCTAAACTTCAAGCAGTATGTCGTACAAACAGATTTGTCCAAACTGAAGAATGATTTGATTTTGATAATTTGACCCTCTTTTTTGTAGTGTGAAGATCGCAGTTGTGGTAGTTAAGAAGAGAATTAACAGTAGATTCTTTGCAAAGGCAGGAAGAACTTTCACCAACCCTGTCCCTGGAACCGTAATCGACACTGAAGTGACAAAACCCGAGTGGTAAGGATTATCGATTAATGTTCAAATTGAAATAAAATCTTGCTTCAAGTTCATAATTGATATGCATTTTAAGAGTGAGGCGAAAATAAGTTGTGAAGATTAGAATTGATTTAAGGGTGAAAGAAGACAAGTTTTTAACCGATTGTCATCGCCAGACTTTCATTTGACTGATCAATATCTATTGAATGGTGGGCGTCAAGATTTCTCTTAGATCTTTTGTTGTTTTTGATTTTATGCCCAGCAAGCTTTTATGGGGATGTGTGGGCATGAAGGAGTGTGTTTTGCTGGCAGTTCTAATTCCAACTTTACTCTTTGCTTCTCTTGATGACGTACTGTATGGTTCTTTTTTAGGTTTGATTTCTTCCTGGTATCCCAGTCTGTACGGCAGGGAACAGTGACACCAACACATTTCAACGTCATCTTTGACACCACCGGCTTAAAACCAGATCACATGCAGAGGCTGACTTATAAAATGACACACTTGTACTACAACTGGCCGGTATGTTATTTACACTCAACTTTTAAACCAACTGAACCTGAGCTTATCACCACACAACTTACACAATATTGTTTGTCAGACTCTAGTTTGATTGGACTTTAAACTGAATTTTGAAGAATTGATTTCAAGTATTATGTAAGTTCAATTGAATTAGCTCACTTTACATTGAAATTAATTTTGTTTACAGTTGTATGTGCCGTAACTTGGCGATAATTTTGCCATGCTATTTTTTCATCATTAATTTATTAAAAACCATAAGGTTTGATGAATAAAGCTGTAAAAATCTTTCAAATGGCTTCAGATGATGTATAAACATTAGTTACAACACAGAAATTTTATACTGTAAAATTGTTGTTTTTATGCCTTAATTATATATTTAAATGAAAACATACCTGCAGAAGTCACTTTATAATTACTAAAAACATTGTAAAAATGTGTAATGAAATTGTAGACCACAATTTGGCTTCATGGTCTGACCGTATGTACTCATTTCACTTCACTATTTATGTAAATAAATGATTTTTGGTAGTACTGCCAAAAATCATTTTCAGCTCTTATTTTTACATGTAAAATTAAAACCTATGCATTGAAAGCACTGTAATTTTCAAAACGTTGGTAAATTTTGGTGATGAATAACATATTAAAAGCTCATCTTGATTCGTGAGTATGAAAAATAAAAAAAAAATGGGGCCGAGTGGTTAAGATGTCCCGACATATTACCACAAGCCCTCCACCTCTGGGATGCAGGTTCGAATCCCATGTGGGGCAGTTGCCAGGTACTAACCGCTGGCCGGTGGTTTTTCTCCGGGTACTCCGGCTTTCCTCCACCAACAAACCTGGCACGTCCTTACATGACCCTGGCTGTTAATAGGACGTAAAACTAAACAAACAAAAAAGTATGAAAAATACGGCACATATAACTTTAAATTACCATATCTAAAGTTAAAGTATTATTGTGTATATAATGTCCCGATAATAAATACAATTTTCCTATTTCAGGGAACCATCCGAGTACCTGCCCCTTGCCAGTATGCCCACAAACTTGCTTTCCTAGTCGGCCAGTCTATCCACAAAGAACCATCATTTGACCTCGCTGACCGCCTGTACTTCTTGTAAATAACGACCAATGTCATCATGACAGTCACTCCTGAACTGTTTAATTTGATGAACATTATTTTTGATGAACACATGAAGTCAAATGAGAGACAGTAACTGATATTTTTGGTGCTTTTTTAACCATGATATGGAAAAATGACTTGTGAAAAACACCGACATACAAGGAAGTGTACACAATTTTTTATTGTCGAATGGGTTATTGACAGTTTTTATCATATTTGATACATATTGGAAAAATAATTAAATCCAGGCAAATCATTTTTATAGCATTTACGTTCCACCAGTAGTGCTCATGTGACTTTGATCAAATGATCTCAGCAAACATCAATTGTAATGAAAACTTGCACTGTTTTAGAGAGCAAAAGAGAGATCATGTAGCTCAATGAATATTTTGAGTGTTCATGTTTAGAAAAACATAAGTGGCAATAATATCTGAAGTATTTAGTTGTAAACGTTTACTTTCAACATTGTGCAAAAATCAAAAGACGTTATATCAATGATCAAATTCATTATGAGCGGGAAGAGGGGAGTAGTATTGTAGATGGGGAGGGGGTTTTATTTTGATTTAAGAAATGTGTATTTTACAGCAAATGCTTGTCAATGTTTGGCTTCAGTAGAAAGCTTGAGAAGTGTGTGTAGCTCCTTGTGCCTTTTTTTGAAATTATTCATATCTTATTCTCCAAAACAATAAAACCCAGAAACTTCACATTAGGCCGGCAGCATATTGGAATGAATTGCTAGCAAGATAGGTTAAATGCTACTAAAGGAAATTCTGTGAATTGTCTTCAATTGAGGACATATCAACCCTGATATTGGGCCTGTAGCATGATGGTCTGGCAAAAAGCACAAATTTACAAACATTGGCCTAGGACAAACATACAGCTCCCAACTTTGGGATTTTCCTCTCCTAGTTTGAATAAGAATGTGTGTTCATTAAGGTCAGAACTTGAGACAACTAGAGGCCTACTAGTTTGCTGTTGGGTTTAAATTGCCTTGGTATGGGACCAGGGTAGCAGATGAGAGATACAGGTCCAATGGACACATTGCTGACTTTGTTATATACTTGATTCGTGATTATTCCTTGTTACATTGATTTGTTGATCAATATACTGTTATTGTGTGTTCTTCCAATGGACCAAAATACAATCAAGTCATAGAAAAATAGCTTAGATTACATATATTATAGGTATTAAGGTAGTTAAAATGTTTCAAAAATTATTTTCACCATCAGAATTCACAGAAGTATGACATCAAAAAAATATTATTTTATGATATTGGATATTCTCTGATTTTCCACTATTTTCATACATGGTTACTTGGCATTCAATATATAGCGTATTGACTCTGTTTCCATTTTTAGAAACATCGAGTCAATATACCTTCTATGATGTCCTGTAGCCATCATTCTCCCTATAGTAAATATATAAATTGGATAATTCTCTTAACATTTGTCAAAGAAACTATATATCTAATATAGAAATTAAGGACTTTTGATTCTGTCCATATATTATTATAATGCCATATGGACCTCAACAAAGTTCCATAATTGATTACTAACGACAATTGTGACCTATTAATAAAAAAGGAAGTTGCTGTAATCATAATCCAAGTCTTTGAAATGAAGTCTTCACAACTGAACATATTTTCTATGCACAAAGAGCGGCAAATTAAATGACTGGAAGTTATATTCTAGGCGTAAAAAGTCTAGTTTCAATGTACTGTCCATGCTTAATATTAAGGAAGGACAAATTTTAAGTAGATTTTTAGCCCACCATCATCAGATGGTGGGCTATTCAAATCGCCTTTCGTCCGTGGTCCGTCGTCCGTCCGTCCGTCCGTCCGTCCGTCCTTCCGTCCGTCCATCCGTCCGTCCGTTAACAATTCTTGTTACCGCTATTTCTTGCACAACTAGGGTTCTAGGGAACCTACATATGAAAAATTATGAGAAAGAATCCCTTCAGTTACTTTATGAGAAATAGCGGTACACACTTTAACTACAAAACCCAGATGGCTGCCTGGCGGCCATCTTGTTGACCGATCAGTCCCAAAATACAATATGCACAACTAGGGTCTAGGGAACCTACATATGAAATTTGAGAAAGATCCTTCAGTACTTAGAAGAAT